>OX104063.1:274273397-274353247 GCA_944474145.2 Dicrocoelium dendriticum
CGTCACAGGTACGTCCAGTATTTATTTCCTACTTTTGTTGCCATTACATGGAATATAGCCCGGACCTCAGTGATCCACTGTGTTGACGCGACAAGCCAATACTGTCCTCAACCTCAGCGTGAGCACTTTGCATGGGCCTGCGCAAGACTTCCGCTGCGTAACGTTCACTCTTACCCTGGTATTACATTGCCAGTGTATTGCTGTGACACATTCTGTGGTGCAGACAACCTTCTCTGTTTTGTAACGGCCAGCTTGTGCGTGTATTTTGTTACCTCCATTGCATATGGCAGCATTCCTGCGACATTTACATGGAGCCGGCAACATCCAACAATTACCGGCGTAAAGCAAATGAGTATTCATTTAGCTCTATTGTATATGGTAGCATCCTTTTTCCCGCTTAAGTGGCGTCCGGAACACCTAATGCTTGCGGGCCGCCAGATCAGTTGAGTAGTCACTCCGCACTATTGCATATGGTAGCATTCCTGCGCCCTCTTCTGTGCAGCCAGCAACCTCTAATACTTGCGAGCCGCCAGCTTATGTTAGTAGTCAGTTACCTGGTTTGCATATGCTAGCATGGTTGTGACATCTTAACTACAGCCCGGAACATCCAACAATAACCAGCTGCCAGCTTATCTGAGTGGTCATTTAGCTCCATTGCATATGGCAGCATTCCTTTTGACATATGAAGTGGAGTCGGGAACATCTGATGCGTACCCGCCGCCAGATTGTTTGAGTAGTCAGTCAGTTCTACTGCATATGGTAGCGTTGTTGTGACGTCTTCTGTGAATCCAACAACCCCTAATACTTAAGAACGGCCGGCTTATTTATGTTCACAGTCCGCTCCAGTGCACACTGCAGCATGGCTGTAAGACAATAAATGGAGCCGGCAATATATTTTAACCACTGACCACCAGCTTACTTTAATAGGCCGTTTCATCTAGTATGTATACTGAACAAGTAATCTCCTCGTCATCTCTTTGTCGTCCGACGATAAGCCCCCGCGTTCATGTATACCTATTCACACTCTACTGCTTATTTTTAGTACTAAATTATTTTAAAAGCTAATTCACACTAATAAAAAGCCTGCAGGTAAACTCCGTCATTTACCACATAATATATAACATGACAAATCAAGAAACGCACGGATTCTCTAAATTCCGCCTTTCCTTTGCCAACTCATGTCTGTTTCACATCGCCTCAGGCTACGGCAATAGCACAGCATCTTTTACTGCATGAAAATTCCTTGTAAATATCCTAACCATTGAGTCTGCCATTACCGCCCGCAAAAATATTAACGATTAAAGCACACACCTTCCTTATTGGCGCTCAGTATTTGCCCTTAGATAACCACCCATTAAAACCAAACCTTATGCCATTCCAAGCTCACAAATAGTTTTAACCGCGCATTATTTTTCATAGCTTGTTCACAAGATGGCATCACAGTGATTCACTTTTGCATATCTTGGACAATATTGTATCCAACTTTGCGGACCGCAACTTAATTTCGCGCGTCATATTGATTCAACTTTCCCGTCGCACTGAATTCCCTATTTGACCTCAACGCCCCAGGTGTGCTCACCACATTTATAGCCAGCTCCCGCTGTCATTAAGAATTGCGCATAGCAGCCACGCATAGAAGAATAAAAAGCTAGGTAGTTGGGTATGATTAAATGACAAAATTGATGCAGTTGTGATGGCCTAAGATGAATAAATAGTCAAAACAAATTATTACGCTAGGAAATACAACAATATATTGCAGGACTGTATATATATATATAGTATGCACAAGTTAAGTCCATGTATTATTTGTACTGAGGAAGGTTAATTTAGATATCATAGTTAGGTGCTGTGGCAGACTACAGGGTTATTTAAAAGCACTTAATGCCAAATTTGTAAATAAATAAATAAATAAATACTTTATTCTCGACTATGAGAGGCACGTCCATGGAGGCATGATCAGATATGTACAACTGTACAAAATTTTTATGGCAACTGTGACAGTAACAGTAGAAAATTAGTCGTAGGTCCGTGATAAAATAAACAAATAAATAGTTTATTCTCAGTTTCATAGAGACGCACCAACTTAGGCATGATCTAGGTTTAAAAACAAATGTGTATCACGACGATACATCGGGTTCAATCGTGTGTAGTTGAAACGGCGTCGGGAAGAGTTGATATGTGAGTCTAGTCGACTTGCCAGTATGTAGTTGTGGGCTGGGAATTTATTCAGTGGCGAGTCGCATCCGCCACGTCGCGGTGTTGTTAAACAGACATTTGTGACTTTTTATAGGGAGAACGCTTGCCAGGCGAAAACCCACCACGTCCTGCAACACTGCCGTAAAGCATTTTGAACGTTAATGTTGCACTGGGAAAGCCGCCTGACGACTGGTTTCACCTTTGTTTTTTCGCGGAGTAATGGCTTCTAATTTCCTCTGTTAGTTGGACGAGTATTTTGATCTGGGTCGCCATGATTTTTGAGGTCGGTGGAGGAGAGGGACATAGCGATTTTTCGTCTTGTTGTATGTCCAGGTGAGCAAAAGGTTCAAATTTTCCGTTGTCCACATTTTTCAGATGTATAATGTATGGGAGTATGAGGATATGTCCAGTTCTCCATACTGGAAAAGGGTTATGGTGATTGTAGGTCGGTCCTTTCGGAGTTGTACCATGCTCCATGTAAGTCCTTGTGGGTTGTTACGTCCGTCTTGGGCCAAAACTGTTCCTCAGTCCAATTCCAGATCTCCAAGATGTCCCGGACCTCAGAGAAAAGGGAAAGTGAGGGACAACCGAGAGAAGACCGCAAGAACAAGCATGGAGTTGAATATTGTTAATGTCTTGTGTTATAACATTTGGGCTTGAGACGAAAGCATGCACACTGTGCAACAATAATTATGCTACAAATGTCTTTTGAGTATCCTATAGAATCATTAGCCGTATAGGTAGATTGCCATCGCCTGTGTAGAGACAAGAGCGTTGCACCAGTAAGTAAAGTACGAGTATCCGTTTGATATGAGTCGATAAATGCGTGGGGATAGAGCAAAGAGAGTTAGAATGTTGGTAGTGATTGTCAAGTGCATGAACAGCACGTAGTTAGTGTAATCCGAGAGGGGGCATAACAAGCGAAAATAAATAGGTTGCTGCGAGAGAGTCTTAAAGATCAATTGGTGGCAGGGCAGTGGAGGGACTGGATGCAGATATTCTAAAGGAGTAAAGGTTATTGAGATACGGGGTGGCTATTAACAAGCACTGGATCATTGCATATGCATGGGGCCAATGGCCATTAGCTACGTCTGAAGAGAGATGCCGAATTTATGACGACCGACAGATGGTATCGCTAGGAGTGACTCAGTCTCCAGATGCAGCTATTCCAATCAGACGCTTTGCCACTAGTGTATGCCTATAGGGTCAATTAGTGTATCTTTAGGTCAGTGAAGGTAGGTGATAGGTCAATAGATCAGCTAAGCTGTGACGCAAACAATCCAAGAGAATGCACGTTGTAACAGGGAGCGAGCTCCGGATATCCGCAAAGTTAGATGGGAGCTATAGCGACTAGCTGCTGCTAAGCAGAGATAGTGGCTCTAGAAAGGAATGAATCAGTGGCTGTTGTAGCCATGTCATTAAGACGTTTGTCATCATGGCGGATGCTTGTGAAAGTTTCTGTCTGTTGGCGCGCACATATTATCAAAAATGCGGGGAATTTGATGCCGATATAAAGAAATTTTAATTTGCAAGTGCTACAGCTTTTTGTGAACCTGCGACTGTGACTGGAAAATATTTTGAACGGTAAACGGGGAAGTACCCGTACCAAAATTTGCAGTATACCTGTGTTTATGGCCGACGCAGCAACGTTCGCGAGAAAAGGTAAGTTGCTATTCTCACCGTATAATAAATGCTACACAGTTAAAGGATGCTGGATTGCAAGGCGCGGATTGTCCATTTGACTGCATTACACACTGCAGTTCGACTAAGACAAGGGACATCGGAGTACCATACACGAAAGATTAGAATGATGTTAAGAGGAGGAAAAAGTGTCCCAGCCTGTTGGAGCGTAAGATGGAGGAGGACCACAACTTGGGGGAATTACTCCATCATTTGCGGTCTCTGTGTTTTATAATTCACCATTTACGTGGATAGCCAAAAGTGACTACGGTTCCTCGTCAACTTGTTCAGCTTCTTAGTGGAACAGAGCCTCTGTACGTATGACATTGTCATGTACATCACCATCTTCCGCTACTGGATGGTTATCTGTGTTCGGATCCAAGTCCTTGGTATCTGCTTGATTTTCTCCCGCACGCACATATTCTTCCCATTCTTTGCCCGCTTAATCGTCCAAATGAAGTGTGCGATCTCCGCCACTTCCTGTAGCAGAAGCATGACGTACCAGCGGAACTTCCAAGTCTACTGGAGAAACGACAGTCCAAAATCATAGCGGCCAATGCGGTTGCAGCACGGAAATTTGGAAACACAAAGAGCCTATAATGATTAGAAGGATTTTGACGAGTATCATTGTTCGTCGCAGTCAGCCGACGATTCGGATAAGTCTACTACCTATCCGAAAAAGCAGCAGATTGTCGGTTCGCCTAATTGAAGCTAGTCAGTGGTGCGCACGCTTCGGTTCTCTACGGAGGATCGAACCCATGACTGCTGCTGGCCTGTGCTAACTAAGCCGCAGCTTATGCAACTGAGCCATGGAGGACGGCAGCCTATAATGGTTTGCTGATGGTGTACTGTCAGGGAGCAAGCTCGCCACGGAGCAAATCCACCTAACCACGCGACGCAGAAACAATTGCCATTGCGAAATCCGGTGACAGTTTCAACCATTGTAACCGTAGACTGAGCTGAATAAGCCAAATGTAACGGGAGCTGGACGACCTGTCCGACTTGTGCGTGGTGAGGTTCCAAAGTCACAGGTAGGACGACACGCACCAAAGGAATTGTCCTCCATTTCGACAACAATACAAGGCACACAGTTCCTTTACCTGGACATGAGCGCAAAATTATCAACCTTTTTACAACATACTTACCGGACAAATCAATCAATATCTTGCACTGATACAATTCTTCCGCGGCATGAACCACTGAGTTCAATTTACTTAACAATACTTCTTCCACATATCTCTTGACTGGAGGACTTTCGACTACGGAAGGCACATTCTCCTGCCAAGACAAAGCTTGAACAATCGGTCATTCTAAGCTCTTCAATCCGCTTTGACCGCTCAAATGGCCGTGGTTTTTCTTATCTCTAATCAATTTCACTACATACTCCGGGGGATCTGCTATTCTTTCTTCGGAACCTATCCTGTCTTCCAAGACTTCAACATATTTCAACGTATATTCCTCAAGGCTTCACGTGGTTCTGCAGATGATCAACACATCATATCCAGAAAGAAGGCTTAGTTCCTGACCTACCAATCTGGCACGGGAGAGGACCCAGGCACGCAATGGCCACTCGCATAACGAATCAGTCAGCAGAAAAATGGGATGCAACTTGACTGCGAGTAACGGAGCAAAAAACGTTCAACAAGAAACACAGCCAGTTACAACTTGCCATTCAATGGATTGGCGGCAGTGTTTCAGGACGTGGTGGGTTTTCGCCTGGCAAGCGTTCTCCCTATAAAAAGCCACAAATCTCCGTTTAACAACACTGCAACGTGGCGAATGTGACTCGCAACCGAATAAAGTCACAGCCCATAACTTCACACTGGCAGCGCAATTAGAATCTTTATACTGGATAGCTTGCTCTTCAATTATCTTTTAATGGATCACGCAGGATTATTTATCTATTATCAGTCGAGATATGACTGCGATATGTGGCAGAGCGATTATGTCCAAACAAATGGATCCCGATCCCACTACAACCAAATCGTTCTTTCGCATGTTCACCATCGCACAGTTCCAAGCATGGACATATGAACAATTTTCTACTGTCACTACAGTTCTTATAAAATGTCTATACAGCTGTACATTCCTGATCATGCCTCAATTGGCGTGCCTCGCATAGTCGAGAATAAAATATTTATTTATTTATTTATTTATTTAAAATCAGTGACTGTAACTGAAAAGGAATGCAAGCCGGCAACATGAGCGGACGGTGACTATCAAGTGTCTGGCACACTGCTGTCCACACAATCACAGCAGCAGCAGATCATCCCTGTTCTGCGCAGGTACGTGTCCTTTGAAGTGCATAAACGATGTTTTAGGCCTGGCTTATCAGTTTGAAGCACAACCATCGTGTAATACAAGCACCGTTACTGGGACATTGCACGTCACGGTAAGAAGGTTTATCTGCTCTTACTCAATCATCCTACGTCGTAATAAATATTTGGGTTCCACCGGTTTATCAACTCATCAGGTATTTGCTCCCCTCATTTTCCAGCAGTCATAGGGCAGCCCAAAGGTTCGTGAGCTACCGTATTTGTCCGACATAACGGTCAATGTTGAGTTCGTTCTCAGGTTATTGGTGGTACGCTGCTGCTTTGCTATATGCAAAGAGGTCGGAATGCCAGTAACTTAATCAGTACGAGCTGGCGTTCTAGGGAGATCGCATGAATAGCACAAAGTAGTATTCGCGTACTGAGTTCATCGTAGCAGACATGTCGGCACCATCGGACACCAACAAAGCTTTGCGGACAGTGAGCGTGAAGCGCTTGAAGGCGCTTCAGTCTTCAGACACTGCGGTACAGCTGAAGGGCGGCAACTGTGGCCTAGCCTACACACCCATTCACTGGGATGGAAACCGCTTTCTGTCAACAAATATGCCGTTGGGTTTAGGAAGTCAGTTCCAGGTTGTACGGTGCGTGATATAACTTCAGTTTCTGCGCGGCCGTCCTTGCCAATGTACGTGCAAACGTAGGTGAAGTGTTGCATTGCATCCAGTTTCTTGTTAGTAAGGGTCCAGGGGTCCCAAAAGGCTGTTGGTGCAGCGGCAAACGTTGGTACTTTAAAGGTGCTAAGTGCATACCAAGTAAACGGACCACCCTGGACAGCATATACACGGTGTCTGCTGCCAACGGAACAGCGGCGTTAGGCTATCACTCCTCTGGTTAGAACAGTCTGTGCGACTGCGCTACTTGTACATCTTTCACATTCTTTCGGACAACAACCAGGGAGCGGAGTGGTTGCAACCGAGACCACCTTGGAAGTGAGGGCCGTCAAACCTCACGACATAATCATCGCTTGACCACACCTCCTCTTCATCGGTCCACACCCCGACCCTCAAATGCACGTCGCGGAAGTCGGAGTCCTGGGATGCGTGACAAGTTACGGAGGTTGGGGAGCCTGGTGCGTGAAATAATGGTGATGAGCGGTTCATTCTGTTACACAAGGCGTGGAACACGCTGGTTGCTCACACGGTCTACCCCCGCATGTGAGGTAATTTGCGAGGGCACCGGTAGTGGAACGCAACTAGCCGCTTTGTGTCCCTTGATCAAATGTTCCGGTTTCACAACCGTACGGTACGATGGAACCTACAGGTGCATTGTGCGATATACTCTTCAGGGCAAGCGTTATGTCGCGCAGGCTGCATAAGTAACGAGGTCAGCAACTGAGCTTCGAGCTTTCGCTGTCCGATTCGTGATCTCACCTTAAGTTTCACGGACACTAACAAAACTTCGCAGGTGGTTTCATTATTTAAGGACTTGTAGATGATCCGTACCAAGGGCCGTCGTGGGAGGCGATGTAGACTAAGTTTTGAAGAACGCGTTTTACTTTCATGGTGCGAAGCAAAGCCCAAGTGACGGAGAGCTGGCGTTAATCCGTTCTGTGCCGCTGGTCACATTTGTGAGATGTCACAGATTACGGCAATATACTAAGCAGGCTCAAAGTCAAGAAGTTCCCCTCCTGGGAGCAGATCTACACCTTATATGTTGGGTCCTGTGAATGCGAGTTCCATCACTTTGTCAACAGCGAAGTTGAGCAGGAAAGGTGACAGCAGGCATCCTTGTGCTACAGCAGTGGAAATATTGAAGGGCGAGAATGCTGTCGTATTGCCGCCATCAGTGGCGAAAATTAGCGAGAGCACTTCGAGCTTTTGATAGTTGGTTCGTGATCTCTTCTTCAATCCCACTGACGCTGATACAACCTCAGGTAATGGAATTTCTGAAGGACTTCTAGCTGATCCACACCATGGGTTAACCCAAAGGGCAATCCATGCCAATCTTGGAGGAAAGCATACCAATTCCGTAGTGCAAAGCAAAGCCCGAAGCGGATGACAGCCAGTACTAATCTGTGCAGTGCAGCTTGGCACGTCTGGGAGCTGTCACGTATGTGGGTAATGTCGTCTGCAAACTCCAAGCCAAAAAGTCGTCATTCCTGAGAGTAGATCCACACGTAACCGCAAAATTAGCAACGGAGCGTTGTCAGTGCGTTCCATATTTCTATACCCTGAATTGCATACAATAGCGTTTTGGCCCCTTTTGTGTTACTTTAACGTAACACCTTCCTGCTACGACCCCGTGTGTTCCGTTTTTGGCCTTTGTCCAACATATTTTTCCCCTGTCGTTGGTCGTGTTCACGTTTTTCATTTTTTCAGTATATACCCATGTGTTTATCCGTTTTTATATCTATTAGTTACAACATGGTCGGCAAACGTCGCGTGCCCCTATATCTGTCGAGAATCCAGGGAAATCTCCAGCGCCTTCGACCGCCAAGGCTAGTCCACCCTAAACACGGGAGTGCAAAGTTATGCTCTAGGTTCCACCAGCTGAGGCTTTGCAAAAGTCTCTGCCCTCAAAAGTCAAGTAAAAGAGCTAAAACGTCAACTTGCGACTATTACGGAGACTTTGGACTAGTTCACACCTATTGCCAGCTTAACCAAATACCAAAGTTTAGAAAATCTGACTGATATATTCGCAACTGGTGAGATACTGAGCAATAGTGCACACGAAATCAGTGAACGCATGCGCCGCGCCAATCAGGCTATTGTACTCAATGTACAAGACAAATTGCCTCACAAGAAAGCGCGGCATACACTTTTAGATGCTTGCCAAATGCCACGTGGTTGTTGCACAGCCACTCGTTTGAGTAAGATCCCTGCCCGATCTTGTCCAATCGTGATCAAGTTTTGCAACCACGACTTTGCTAAAAGGTTTATTGACGCCCGACTTCTTCTAAGACATCTGCCTTATCTCGGGCCAATCCTGATAAAACCGAACAGAACACCGCTGCAGAGGTCTATTCTATCCAATTCGATATTGACCACAGGAAGTACGCAAACAACACCACCTTCGAGAGCGCAACTTACTTCTACTCGTCTAACTTCAACTCCTACCGCTTGCTCATCTACGGTTTATAATGTGGATATGGATGTAACACAAGGGCGACAAGTTGACCCCGCCGTACTAGAGCCGTCTTGGAAGGAAGGCCGCATTAATAGCATCAAAACTGGGACTGTTTCAATGACAGCAACAACCAGTACAGCCGTGGACATAACACACCGTTGGCATTCAGTTAACCTGTCAGACATGCGTGACACGGAATCGGAACTTAAGAGCATTGACTTTTTGTCGTCTTACACGCCCCTTCCGAGTGTCATAAAATACTCGGCGAAACATCTTACTGGTTCGACTCCAACGTCTAGCAACCCTCACCGACGATGTTTGATTGCCAAGACTCCTCGGTTTCTATCAAAGCCACAAAAGTACAGCAACGTTACCACACGCGAAGGTTCCAACATGGCCAAGACAAACACTCGTGGTTACCGATTAAACAAAACACCCGGTCGGATCGCACGGACATATCGAAACTCCCACCCCCTATTCTCGGCCGGAGCCTACATATAAAACCACCAAACTGAAACAGCCCGGTAGCCAGAAGAATCTACTCAACGCCCCAAGCCCCTTACTTCGTAAGTCAATTCCAAGCAAGTCGGGTTTCACTGTTGGTCGTGCAACAATGCCACACAGACAACGACCACATAGATACCTTAACATTAGGTGTGTCACAAACGCCGCACTTCCTCGGCCTTCTGCACCCAGCGAATCTTTAACTCGACCATCACATGTGATCACTCCGCGAATAGCCCAAAAATCCTTCATATCTCTTTTTATGGAACGCAGCAAGTTGCGGACACTCGATCCAAGCAT
This sequence comes from Dicrocoelium dendriticum, assembly GCA_944474145.2. NCBI lineage: Eukaryota > Metazoa > Platyhelminthes > Trematoda > Plagiorchiida > Dicrocoeliidae > Dicrocoelium > Dicrocoelium dendriticum. The sequence goes on from OX104063.1 coordinate 274,283,477, forward strand.
GTCTAGATCAAGCTACAGCGCTATATCCCCTAACCCGACTACTGAAATAATGCAAATGACGGCGTCCAGTCTGCTTCAGTCACTTGGACGACGTCTTTGACCCACTGCACTACACCTGACCACGCGCCAGATCTCAAAACGCAAACTTATACACACCCGAATACAACTTACCCTCTCCTACAACCTACTGTCCCTGACCACCGCCGGCCTCTTGTCTTACCTTCCACAGGGCCATCGTTCATGCACCACAAAGTGTGCTTACAAACAAGCCCCTCACCACAGCGGGGTTCGCCAGGTGCGCCGTTGGCCGAATACCACTACCAGACCAATCCGACCGACTCATATACAATCCCACTATTCAATACTCGATCTATCAAAAAAAAACCGCACCTTTTTGCCCCTCTCATACTTCCGTCCAGTCCGCACGTGATGTTGATAACTGAAACATGGCACGCAGCTGATATGCCTGATGCGCCGCTGCACACTCCTGGGTACGGAACGTTCTGTAGCGGACGCTTTAATCGACGTGGCGGCGGTTGTCTTATATACGTCAGCAATGAACTACACACATCTTCTTTTCAAACCGTACCACCTGGAAATCCCAAAGATTCTGTCTGGATTCAGGCCATAGTAGGCCAAGTTGACATCCTGCTAGGCTGCATCTACAACCCACCGCATCCGACTAGTACTGGAGTTGACGAATTGGCTAAGCTCTTTCACGAAGTTTCATTCCTTCCCGCTCGTCATAGAATAATCGGCGGAGACTACAATATACCCCACATCTCGTGGCTTACTCAACCAGCACCATCCAGCTATAGAGCCTTCGTAGTCACAGGCTTCACACATGGCTGGACTCAGCATGTGCGCGCACCCGCAAGATAGTCCAACTCATTGGACCTAATATTCACCAACGATATACAGCATGCAACTGCCAGCGTGTTAGTTAACATTCCGGGCAGCGACCACAAGGTTGTGAGGCTATCATTCAAGCTACCCAAATTCTGTCATCTTGCTGGCCCGGTCTAGGATGCTTTTTGACCTCTACAGCATATAGATTGGGAGGCCTTCTCTTCACTTCTGCGTGCCGATACCCTGGGACACTTTCATCCTGGCAACTAGTACGAACACTGCGACTAGTTAACTTCACAATAACTTCACGATTTGTTTCGATAGCCTAGCCCAAATGGAGCGCTCGATCAGGAGACTTCGAAACCACGATGATGCCCCAACGCGTAAAATTACCACTAAGCTTAAGAAAATGCGCTCTCGTTACAAGAATACTAATGATTTTCACCTCCTAATACGTATAAACGGACTACTAGTGAAATGGAGAAACTCGCAAGGCTATGTACATACTTTAGCTGAGCGCGATGCGCTGCGCAGTGCGAACAAGGTTAAGCCATATGTAGGAAATATGAAGCATCGCAGTGGCCGCAACGGCTTGCCCATTGACACACTCGTGCTTCCTAATAATAGGGTTATTACTGACGCAGCTGATTGGTGCTAATTCATTAAAGCACACTTCTGTGGTGCCTTCATCAGCACCAATGTGTTCCTGTCAAATACGATGTCAAAGTTTACAAGCGATCGCATTCACACCATTGATTCCAACCTGCACAATATAAGTCAAGCTCTACGCTCACTGAAGCTGGCACACAATCCTCGCCCTGACAGAGTTCCATCTTCCCTACTATTACTCGGAGGCCCGGATATTCCAATCCTTCTTCTCAACGTTTTCACCCTCTCCATGACGAGCGGAAGCTACCCAACCATATGGAAACACACCATAGTTGTTGCACGTCAAAAACAAGGTTGTCGACAAGATAACGACAACTATCAACCCACAAGCCACACAGCCATTGCGTCCAGTTATGCAAAGAATATTCAAGGAGGGAATGCTTCAATTCATACTGCAGCGCCATCTCATAATTAAGTCCTAACCCTGGTTTTTGTGGGTAAATCATGCCAAACCTGCCAGTTTGGATTCTTGAACCATAGGACACACTCCATTGACTCAGGGCAAGCGTTAGTCATTATCTCCTTGGACATGAAAAAAGCGTTCGACCGGGTTCCACACAGTGGACTGCTGACGAAACAAGCTGCATTCGGTGTCTCTGGCCATCATCTTCCTTGGTTTTCTTCCTACCTCTATACCCGAACGCAGTCAGTAAAACTAGATGGTACATCATCCAAAACAGCGCCCGTAACTAACGCAGTGTTTCAAAGCAGTGTACTTGGCTCTCTGATGTTTCTGATCATGCCTCCTCGAGCGTGCCTCGCATAGTCAAGAATAAAATATTTATTTATTTATTTATTTATTAATGACGTATTCCACGTCTTTTGATACGGCAAGCTATACGTTTTGCCGGCGATACCAAAGTTGTATTTTCGTTCGAGCCCAGCTGCCTACAAATAGCTTCTCAAACATTCAGAACAACCTTCGTGCTCTCGAAACTTGGTGCGATACTTGGAGACTAGGATTCTCATCGATGAAATGCAAGGTCCTCTCCTACCGTTGCGCTATACCACACAACACCCTAACGCTTAACGGCACATCTTAAGGTAACAGTTTCACCGTGCGCGACAGTGGTGTGCAATCCGCTAGCCGCTAACACTTACGAACAACTGAGCTATAGCTCTGCCAAAGCCATGGCTATTCTTGGGTATATACTGAAGTCAGTAAGCCTGGCTGAGTCTCGGTTCACGCTCTACAAAGTAGGTGCTACACCGATTATAGAGTACTACTCGATAGTTATCTCCAATTCATGGAAGATTGATAGATTGAGGATCGAGAAAGTCCAGCGGTCTTTCATTAAGCGCATTCTAGGTCCATCTAAGCTCAGCTTTCGAGGACAATGCAAACTGCTTGGCTTGGAGCCACTCTGGCTGCGCAGGCTTAAAACCAACCTCGTTTTCCTCTACAAACTTTTCAATAACTGACTCATGCATAGGCGAATTTTTTCAACCGATGGGTGATACACGTTACCCCAGACACAAAAAGCCTCACTCATTCTCTCTCCCTAAGGCACGTCGCAACATTCGTTCTAACTTCTTCTTTTATAGATATGCGCGTGTACGGAACAAGCTACCAGGAACGGTAAGAGCATCTGAAAATGCAGTGCAGTTCTCCTCGGCCATAAGGTGATATCCAACGTCCCAAAAGTGGCGGAACTTCTGGGCAGCTGCGTTGTTGAGGACGAATTCTGGCAACAAGGACCTGCTCACATATATAGGACATGTAACCACACAGCCACCGCATACTCAATTTGATGGGTAACCCTCCTGGCCTGGCTGTAACCTAACATCGTCTGACCAGTCTACTGTTTTTAACTGCTTCCAGACATCAGCGGCGTTAACGCTTAAGGCTCTGCAGTCCCAGCACTTGGATATCCTTATCTTCAGATCTTCGCTCGGCATGCTAACTGCGTATTCATATAGCTACTTCCGACCCACATTAATTTGGCGGCATAGCATAGCCTTGATAACCTACCCGGTTTTAGCTGAACAGTCTCCTGTTTACTGACCTCTCACGGACTTATGGGATCTAATGACCTAGGCACTAAAGACGTAATACACGGCGACTGTTACCTCAAGAGCATCTCTGATCACGATTCGTCCTTATTATTATATCACTTCATTACTTAACACGTCTATTCTGCCGGCGCTCTCTGTTACCATTACGACATTAATAATAGGGCTTTCTCGCTAACAGCCGGTATTTCAGTCTCGTCTCAATGGTCTTCTGCTTTCCGACTACTGAGACCACACCGATGAATCATCGACAGATCCAAACGTCTGTTCAAAACACCTGGAAAGCTTTGTAGGCTTTTCCACTTCTTCCCGATTCTTTCCTTTTTGCGCCATCTCTTCGCATTTCTTTTTCAAATGGTTAGATAACGCCACTGGGCCTGGCTCTATTGTAGCACCGTTTGACCTACGTTCTGCTTTCTGATCACTTCCAGACACCGAGACGTTAACTATCTGTGCGCTGAGGTCCCAACACTGCTCTTCTCAACCTGCGACCTTTCGCTCGACCGGCTAACTACCTTTTCATACAGTGACTTTCGTCCCAAGCTACTTCTTTTCTGACGTCCTTCATTACTTTTATTCCCACCCTTATTTGATGGCCTAGCTTCATGTTACTGGCTTTTCCGGACTCGTCTGAACGGTCGCCTGCTGTCTGCCCCACCTCGGACTTCTGAGATCTAAATGACGTAACCTCCTGCAACCCTCAACTGAAGTGCATTGTTAAATAAATAAATAAATATTGTATGCTCAAATTCATAGACACACCAAATCAAGCGTTATCAAGGTTTAAAAGCAGCTGTGTATCACGACGATACTTTGGGTTCAATCGTGTGTAGTTGAAACGGTCAAGGCACTATAAGTGCAGTGAAACGGTGCATGTAGACGGAGAGTATCATATCCTTGCATGTGTCGGGAAGAGTTGAAATATGAGTCTAGTCGACTTACCAGTATGTAGTTGTGGGCAGTGACTTTATTCAGTGGCGAGTCACATCCGCCACGTTGCAGTATTGTTAAACAGACATTTGTGGCTTTTTATAGGGAGAACGCTTGCCAGGCGAAAACCACCACATCTACAATACTGCCGTATAGCATTTTGAACAATAATGTATAACTGACAAAGCCGTTTGACGACTGATTTCATATTCGTTTATTCGCAGACAAATGGCTCCTAATGTCCTCTGTTAGTTGGACAGGTATTTTGATCGGGGCCGCCATGATTGATAAGACCGGTTGAGGAGGGTTGTGGTGATTGTAGTTGGGTACTTTTGGTTTCCAACAATGCTCCATGTAAGTCCTTGTCGGTTGTTACGTCAGTCCTGGGCGAAAACCGTTCCTCAGTCCAATCCTAGATCTCGAAGAAGTTCCGGACATTGGAGAAAAGGGAAAGTTGGGGGCAACCGAGAGAAGACCACAAGAACAGGCATGGAGTTAAACATTGTTAAAGTCACGTAATACAACATTTGGAGTTGAGACAAAAGCATGTACACTGTGCAACAATAATTATGCTGAAAGTGCCTTTTGAATATCCTATGGAATCATTAGCCGTGTAGGTGGATTGCTAACGCCTGCGTAGAGACAAGAGCGTTGTACCAGTAAGTAATGTAGAAAATATCGGTTTAGTATGATCCGAAAATTGCGTGGGGAGAGTGCAAAGAGAGTTAAAATATCGGTGGTGATTGCAAGGTGCATGAACAGTAAGTAGCTAGCGTATTACGATAGGGAGCGCAGCATAACTGAAAGTAGATAGGTTGCCTCGAGAGAGGTCTAAGTGTCACTTGGCGGTAGGGCGGCCGAACGATTGGATGCAGATATTCTAAAGGAAGAAAGGTTATGGAGATACGGAGTGGCTCCTAACAAGCACTGGATAATCGCATATGCATGGTGCCTATGACCACTAGATACTTCTAAACAGAGGTGCCGACTTTAAGACGACCGACAGATGATGGTGCATGGAAATACTATCCGTGGACAGATGTAGCCATTCCAATCAGACACTTGGTCACTAGTGTATGCCTATAGGGTCAATGAATGCATAAACAAGCCAGAGGAGGTACGTGCTACAGACGTTCCAGGAGAATGTATGATGGAGAGTCAGGGAGTGTATCCTAGCAAGCTCAAGATCTGCGCAGAAGGAACATAAGGCATACGGCGAATTGCTGCGGTAGTGAGGGAGATAAGAGGAGCGACAGAGTGGCGCCAGGCTAGAGAGTAACAGTGGACAGCAAACGTATCCGGATTAAGCCTACTAATTACTAATGGATACCTACAGTGACAGAAGAAGTCAACAAACCAGCGAAGGTGTAATGCAAACAATTCAAGGGAGTAAGCGTTGGAGAGATAATGAGTGGCTCCTAGCGCAAAGATGTATGCTAACTGCAATGCCTCGCTGCAGCTGAAAAGCGGTGACATAGGTAATACGAAGAACTGATAATGGTACTAAGGGAGAGAGAGTGTCGACAGCTAGCAACGACATTGGGTTGAAGCCCTCAAGTTGCTAGTGTATACCTAAAGGGTCCCAGAATAAGTCAAAAACAGCAAATGTATGTGACGCAAGCAGTCCCAGAGAGAAACAGAAGAGTGGATTTTAGCAAGCTCCGGATATGCGCAGAGTTGTTTGGAGCCTACGAAGAATGGCTGCTGCTAAACAGAGGTAATACGAAGAACTGATAGTGGTACTAAGGGAGAGAGAGTATCGACGGCTAGCAATAGCATTGGGGTGAAGCCTTCTAGTGGCTAGTGGATACCTAGTGTCCCGGAATAAGTCTCCAGACAGCAGATGTATTTGATGTAGGCACTCAAACGATGAAGGTTGGAGATACTAGAGAGTGGCTCTGAGCAAACTCCGGAGATGCTTGGATCCTACGACCACTAGTTGTTACTAAATACAGGTGCTGAGGTTAAGAGGATCGACAGATCATGGCGCTATGAAAAACTGTCGGTGGCCAGATGTACCCATTCCATTAAGCAGCTCGATCACTAGTGGATTCCTACAGTGTCACAGAATACATCAGCAAGCCAGCGAAGGTAGGTGATACAGACATTCTGAGAGGTTACAGGATGGAGAAACAAGGAATGTCTCGTAGTAATTCTGGATATGTGCAAGATGGATAAAGAGTACAACGAAATGCTGTGGAAAACGTGAGGGAGATAAGAGGAGCGAAGGATAATGGTGCTAAGAGAAAGAACCGGTGGTCAGCAACTGATTTCACATTAAGCCATCTAGTCATTAGTTGATATTTGCAGTGACAGAAGTAGTCAACAAACCAACGGAGGTGTGTGATGCAAACAATTAAAGAGAGTAAGTGTTGAAGAGCTAAGGAGTGGCTCCTAGCGCAAAGATGCATGCTACCTACAATTAATCGCTGCAGCTGAAAAGTGGTGACATAGGTAATAGGAAGAACTGATAATGATACTAAGGGAGAGAGAGTATCGATGGCTAGCAATGGCATTGAGGTGAAGCCTTCAAGTGGCTAGTGGATGCCTAAAGTGTCCCAGAATAAATCAACAACCAGTAGATGTATTTGACGCGGGCAGTCTTAAAGGATGAAGGTTGGAGATAAAAGAGAGTGGCTCTTAGCAAGCTCCGGATGTGCGCAGAGGTGCTTGGAGCGTACGACCACTAGCTGCTTCTAAACAGGGTTTGAATTTAAGGCGATCGCAGATGGTGGCGCTGGGACAAGCTATCAGTGGCCAGATGTAGCCATTCCAATTAGACGCATGGTCATCAATATACGTCTACAGTGTCACAGAATGCGCCAACATGTCAGCGAAAGTAAGTGATACCGGCATTCCGTAATGGGAGAGGAAGACCAGTGGCAAACAAGTAAGAGAAGTAGTAGGAATATACGGTAAATGGAATCGCGATTAAAAGAGAATATTCAATGTTCTCGTGATTCATAGGGTATCAAGCATGAGAGAGAACGGTGTCATCTTAGCGATTAGGATATTTTTGGACAACCTCAACTAGTACTTGAGGTCATGCGCATGCCGGCGTCACCATCTAGGTAGTAGCCAGTTAAGTTGCTGCAACTAGCTAGAGGCGGATGTCTCGGGGCAGCCAGATTTGGAAGGTTTGAGGGAATACATAAACATTCGGTATCCGGTGGCTAGTGCCTAGATGATGGAAGACTTAATGGGTTGGTGGAGGAAGCAGGCAGGTAGGAATATTAGGTGTCGGGAAGGGGATGGTGTGGGAAGGTAAGAAGAGGCGATGATAAGTGGTCTGGTCCAGTTTCAAAAAACTCGTCTTCTGGAAGGTTGATATTCAGTAGTTTGGAAACTTGTGTAACAGAGAGGTATTTGCTACTAGAGAAGCGGAACTGGTTTATATTCATAGATGCCCTTATTGTGAGAGGTAGCCTATTCCATACGTGTGCGTATCTGTAAAGGTAGAAGTTGGAGCGCTTACTACTGCGCGTTCTTGGTAGGATAATGGGGTGGGGTCTAGCATGTAGGGGGTAAGGAGTGATATATGAGTCTGAGAAAGGGGTTAGTGGGCTCCCGTTGGGCTTGTTAATAAGCGTGTATAGAAAAGCGCGGTTGGTTTTCACTCTGCGCAGTCATTACGGGTCGAGCATAAGTGTGTTACAACGATCACGGTAGCTGAGACTTGAATGCCCCAGGAAGCGTTTTGTGAAGGTAGGCTGAACCTTTTCGAGGGATATTTCATCGCATTTTCTTAGGTTGGTGCATACTACAGAGCAGTAATCTAGCAGAGGTCGGGCATATGTTTTGTACAGCGCAGTTCTAGATTCCTGTATTGTCATGGTTTTGAAGATGTATCCGATGAGAGAGCGTACTTTAGCTGCGGAATAAACCACTTGTTCCGCGAAGTTCAACGAACAGGATTTGTGCACGCCTAAGTCGCGTACTGTTAGGCAGTTCCCTAATGGCGTGCCTTGTAGTATTAAGGTATTGGGTGGTCTAGGACTAGTTAACACTAGTCCGAGAGAGTGCGCGAAATTAAGCGCGGATATCAGAAGGCAATTGGAGTCAGACACAGCGGACTGTATTCGATGTGCTACAATAAGAAGCGGACGGATGAAGCGAGAAGAGAGGGAACAAGTAAGCGCGGGAACTTACAAGGCTGTTGAGTGTTGAGCCGGATGTAAGGACGATTAAAACAAGAAAGAATAAAGTACAATCGGCCCACAACTAAATTGTACATGAAAGATAAGGGTTATCTTTTCGGGCGCTTACAGAGCTTCCCCTAGAAGGCTGAACATAGAAAGCCTTCGATTTCGAAAGGACTGTTGAATCAAGGTTCGTAAGGCAAAATCGTGCCAAGTAAAAATGAGGGAGCGTTCGTGTAAATGGGGGTTCGCCGGAAGTCGGAGTCCGCTGTGCCGTTTGTGATTTGTTATTTATTGATTGCAGGGCAGGGTGCATTTCGGCGAGCCGTTGGAGCGGGCTTGTCGGACTACAAAAAACTGGCTAGCCCAGAAAAAGGCCGACAGGACCTCAACCTCCGCTGCTGCCAAACGGTGCGCTTGGGAGTGGTCTCTCCCCCGCCGCACCCCGCCCCGCGCCAAAACGACCCTCGTCCCACGAAGAAACGACCATGGTCCCACGGAGAAGCGACCCTCGTCCCGCGAAGAAGCGACACTCGTCCCGCGGAGAAACGACCAGCGTTCCCGTCAGGGTCCTCGAAAACATTCCTCGTGTGGGCCAGTCGATCGAAGGGGAGGGTTGTGGCATGTAGAGGCGAGTATATAGAAAAACACGCGCAGAAAACGCCAAAAAGAACGAACGAATGATCTGCGTGTTTAAATTTTTTGGTTTCGGAATATTTTTTGAAAAAGGTTTTTCGGAGGTTTTGATATTTTTGTTTGTTTTTAAAACGTTAATCGACCAAAAATGGGGCAAATATATACAATATCTACAAAGCTAAAAGTATTTACACTGTATATAGTCAGAGAAACTAACGGGCTTACGCACCTCCCGACCACGGCGATTGGTTGTGGGAGGCGGCGGGCTAGATTCGGGAGATGTTGGGACGGCTTGCAGACCAAGATCGTGGTCTGGTTGAACTGCACTAGGATGCTGCAAGCTGGTGCGGTGATTTGTGATGTCGCACGAAGCACTACTAGACGAAGTAGGCGAGGGGTTTTCTTCCATAAAGGCGGGTTTTAGACGGTCGATGGTGACGATTTCGTGTCGACCACCGCGGTCAATAGTGTACGCCTTACTCGCACGATGTAACACCTTGAAAGGTCCTATGTACGGCGACTGAAGAGGCTGTCGAACACCGTCTGCGCAAAGAAGGATGTGTGAACAAGTGGACAGCTTCTCGGGCACGTACACTAGTGTCTTCTGCGATCGAGGAGCGGGTGGACGTAGCTCACGCATCTGGTGAGCCAATCGATCAGTGTAACTTCCGTAGTCAAAAAGTGAAGTACATGGGGCTGGTGCTACCAGCTGTCCGGGCAACCGCAGCGTGCAACAGTAGACAAGCTGCGCTGGTGTGGCGTCGAAATCGGTTTTAACCCTGTTTCTTAAGCCTAAGAGAACGAGTGGCAGCGTTTCAGACCATGAGGGATCTGCGTGCGCACGTAGCGCTGCCTTCAACTGGCGGTGAAAAAGCTCCACCATGCCTTTAGCTGCCGGATGATACGCCGTCCTAGAAACGTGGCGACAGCCTAAATCCTTATGCGACGTGGCAAAGGTTGACGAGAATTGTGACCCTCGATCGGTGGTCATGATGGCGGGACAGCCGTATTGAGCTACCCAGCGCTCCAGAAAAGCTTTCGCTACTGTTTCCGAAGAGCAGTTAGGTATGGGAATGGCTTCCGGCCACCTAGTGAATCGATCGACACAGGTCAGCAGATATACATAGCCTTTCGAAGGCGGAAGAGGACCTACGAGGTCCACGTGCGCGTGATGAAAACGTGCGTCTGGCGTCGGAAACGTGCCTAATGGGCTTCTCGTGTGCTTGTGCACCTTCGCGCGTTGACACGGAAGGCAAGCAGCTGCCCAAGTACGGACGTCCCGATTAACATTGCGCCAAACGAATCGTGCGGTTACGAGTTTAATCGATGTACGAACGCCTGGATGAGACAAGCCGCGTAACGTGTCGAACACGGTCTGCCGAAACTCGCGTGGGACGACTGGGCGCGGCGTGCCCCGAGATAAATCGCAGATTATCATTCCATCTGCTGATGTCAGCGGAACGGGTCGTATGTCCAATAAGGGAGACCTGCGTAGTAGATCAACCTCAGGATCGTTGAGTTGCGCTGTGGCCATGGCTGCCAAGTCGAGAGGAGTGCCAGCGTCAGAGGAGATAGCTTGGATGCAGGAAAGTGCATCGGCGACGGCCTTATGCACACTTGAGACATGCCGTACATCGGTCGTAAACTGAGCGATATAGTCAAGGTGGCGCGACTCTCTAGGAGAGTATCGGTCGGTAGTCGAGCCAAGCACGTAAGTCAGGGGTTTGTGATCGGTGAAGACGACAAAGGAGCGGCCATTTAGTACGTGTCGAAAGTGATGTATCGCTAGATATACGGCTAGTAGGTCTCTACCGAACGTGCTGTAGCGAGATTCGGTAGATTGTAGGCGTTTGGAGAAAAACGCTAAGGGCTGCCACGTGTCAGCTACTGGTTGCCGCAAAACAGCGCCGACTGCCACGTCCGAGGCGTCAGTACTGAGGGACAGTGGGGCGGCCGGATCGTGATGTGCAATAGAAGCTATGTTGGTGAGAGCCTCTTTCAGTGACTTAAAAGCAACGCGTGCTGCGGCAGGAAATTCGAATTTCTTGAGTTTCCCTCGGAGAAGGTCCGTGAGGGATTGCATCAGCGAGGCGCAGTTTGGTATAAACCGTCGGTAAAAGTTGACAAGCCCATCAAAACGCCTGAGCTGTTTGAAAGAATGAGGCTCGGGGTAGTCGATGATGGCTTGAATTTTATCCTGCAGTGGTAAGACGCCTGCAGAAGAGATACGATGGCTCAGGAAATTGACTGAATCGACACCAAACGAACACTTTTCTGCGTTGATCGTCACCCCGTGTTGAGATAAACGATCGAAAAATGTTCGTACGTGGCGCATGTGCTCTTCTCTTGAAGAGCTTGCGAATAAAATGTCATCCAGATACGCGCAAGCGAAGTCCAAGCCGCGACAAACTTTGTCGATGAAGCGCTGAAAAGTTTGCGCGGCATTCTTTAGACGCAGAAACTCGAACAAACCAAATGGAGTCGTCACGGCAGTTTTAGCGATGTCCACTTCGGCTACCGGAATTTGGTTGTATGCGGATGTTTCAGGACGTGGGTGGGGTTTTCTGCCTGGCAAACGTTATCTCCCCTATAATAAATGCCAGCAAAATAGTCCGTTTTATCAACTTCTTGTGAAACGTGGCGGTTGTGATCTCGCCCACTAACTTAAGTCACTCCATTGGCTTCTCCGGACAATTACTCGCTTCAAGTGTCACACACGATATGCTAAGCGCATCACCTCATTAGCACTGGCGACACCTTCAAACACATTCAAGCAAAACGACAGGAAACATTTACCAATCTCATAAACAAATCTAAACACGCCTACATGCAAACTTACATACGTTCATACATAAACATATGCAACAATCCCATTGTTCCATTGTACACTAACTGATCACATTTTGTAACTCTCTAAACATGATCATGCCTGCGCTGGCGTGCCTTCGCTGTAGTCGAGAATACCGAAATTTATTTATTTTATTTATTATTTAAGTCGAGTTTGCTGAAGCTATCTTGTGTGAGCTCCGCCAGTACTTACGGTGGAGATAAACTATGTGTAATGAATGCGTGTATTGGGACCTGTGTATGTGTGTGTAGCTCGTCCGGCTTTACTGCATTGCCGTGATATTGTCTCACTTGCCTAGTCTGTTTCCCTCAGTCTGCTACTATGCTAGTAAAACCTACGCGGTATGCGCCCCGTAGTCTTAACATGAAGTTTTCCTTAAATTTAGGGCCTGCTTGACTTGCTCACCATTTACTGCTGGCTCCTTTCTTACCTTTACTACATGTCCTTATCCACACGCGCAGACTAATCAAGTCCTACCCGATCGGCCTCCTGCTCTCCGGATTTATTCAGACATCTGAGAAGTCACCTCTCTTGGCTCGTCTGACTCTACTATCCCTTTACATTACCTAAAGAGCCTATCGGACTTCTCTTACCCATCGTGAATAAACCCTTCTCATACTGTCGCTAACTTATGTTTTATCGCGCTCTGCTCTCAATTGTTCTTCAACTGGCGGTGTGGTGAACTAGTCCACCGATCAGTTTCCTTCTCTCTGATTGCTGATATGCTACTCTGACTTAAGTGGTATACGCTATGCAGACTCAACGCTCTTGATCCCTTACTACGTGTGGCTGCTAGACTCGTTCACCGTTTGTTACAGCCTCTTTTCTTGCCTTTAAGTTTACGTGCTATTCCTACGCGCCGACTAATCTAGTCTCGCTAGATCAGCCACTTGTTTCCACTTTTACTTAGAGTTATTCCACGTTACAAACCTTGGTTCGGCTGACTCGACGTCTTGCTTACATCACCTGGAAAGCCTCGTTGGCTCCCTCACTCCTTATCAGTAAACCTTTCTCATACCGACCCTAACCTTTTCTTATCTCGCTTTCTCTTTTCATTCCCCTTATTAATCGGACGACCAGCTTTACTGCCCTGCCGTGATCCTGTCTCACTGGACTAGTCTGTTAATCTCTGACTGCTTCCATGTTACCGAGCCTTAAACGGTATTGGCTCCGCAGAGTTAACTCTATTACCCCACATTATTGTTATTGCCTCATTCTTATCTGCATTGTACGACCTAGTCCCAAAGCGCCGATTAATCCAATACCGCTTAGTCGGCCTCGTAATCACTAAATTCATTTGGACTTCTGAGACATCACTTCCATTGGTTCGGCTGACCTATTGGTGCTGTTTACACTACTTGGAGAGCCTCGTGGGCTTTTCTACTCTTTACCAATAGACTCTTCTCACCCCGACCCTAACCTTTTCTTCTCTCGCTTTCTGTTTTCATTTCTTTTTAACTCGGACGTCCGGCTTTACTCTCCTGCCGTTTTCCTCCCTCACCTTTCCCGTCTGTAACTTTCCGCCTGCTTTTATTTCTTATTATCCTTGGCCTTTTCTCTTATTGCGCTCCAATTTGTATTCCCACAGCTTACACTCATTGCGCCTATCCAAGTTATCCTCGTGCGCATGATTTCATTCGCTCTGAGCTCGTTCCTGAGTATTGGCGGTCGATTGCTAAGTGTTGCTTGACTAGTACTTCCATTAGTATGCTCAACTTACCACTCTTCCTATTCCTATGCTCTTTACCTTATGCTCGCACTGGTATACTATTGAGACCGTACGGGTCATATAGACACCCAATGCACGGCAGTTTTGGCCCCCTGTGACCATTTTCCTAGATTCTGAAGGCATTTGGACTGTAGAATCATGAACGCTTTAGTGTAATTACTCTTACGAACTACTCCTCGTATTACCATCAGCATTCATTCGCTCCTAGCCGATTCCTTGTAATTCCTTTTCCTCTTGGAATGTTGCTCTACCTATCTTGCTCCCGCATTCGGTCTCAACCTAGTTGTCCTCAGTTTCATCTAAGATGCCTCTCGCATTCTGGCTTCTGCCGTCATCATCGGTTTACCTGTTTCTCTAAAACCATCGCATCATTCGCTTAACTTTTGTTAAAACGCTTTGTTATATCGGTCTTTTGACCCTGCGCGTGCAGAACCTTCTTCCCACGTAGTAGCTGTAGTCTGAGTCACACCAGCGACGTAATGTATAGAACGCGCTTGCGAATTATGTATACTAAACAAAATTACATAAGTTTGAATGTATCATAGGCACCGGTGAGCGCCACCAGTTTGTGTTATTGCTTCTTGATTCATTGCTGTCTCTGTTTGGCCACCTCTTGTCCGTTGCCCGTTTTTCCCGAGATTCCCACAGGTACATCCGCCAAAACAAGAAGGTTTATCCACTGGGACTGGCCGACCCATCCTCAAAACGCTTGGTCCTTTCTCCAGGAAATGAAAACCCCACACACTGGTCCGAATGGAGCTCATTCCGCCATCCCGGAGGCGCTACCTTCATGGGGTCTAAACAAATGGGTTTAGCTTGCCTCGTACTCAGAGAATAATTTACTCACCTGGAAGAATATATGTACATGGATCCCCCGTTCCACAATCGAAGACAAACAACTCTGGCGTGATTACCTTCACTGCCTCAAACATTCCTATTCGCCAGTCACCTGGAGCTATTCTGATGTCATTTCACGGACAGCGTTGCGCACGTATACGTGGCTATTCCGATGGTCTTCCATGGAATTTTCACTTGGCTACGGAAACAGTTACACTTACTTACATTTGCAGGAATCCCAAATCCAATTTGCGGAGAATGGCGTTTTTACCTATTAAGGACATATTCAGCCACAAGAAACAACTTCACTCACCGACCCCATGACAAGTCCAGGGAGGATAGCTGGACATGGTTTGCGAGCCGAGCATGAATATAATAGAAGAGCCGGCCTCTATTAACAGTGTGTTTACTCACCTGCATCATTATCATTCGACTCTTCGAATCTTGCATCATTGACCAGCTTCAACGACTGCTGCCGTATCAGAACTAAGCCATTCGGCCAACCAACGAAGATTTTTGGCTGTCAACCGACTGCGAATAATAGAATGCAAAATCGGTCTATACGATGCATAACCGACTTGCACTACTGTTCAACGAAAGCTACGGCAGTGTTCCAGGACGTGGTGGGTTCTCGCCTGGCAAGCGTTCTCCCTATAAAAAGCCACAAATGTCCGCTTAACAACACTGCAACGTGGCGGATGTGACTCGCCACAAAATAAAGTCACAGCTAAGCATTTCACACTGACGCAGTCCTCAGCCTTCTACATCGAACCTGTGCAACTAATTCTGCTATGAAGAATGCTTTGTTGGAGCACAGATCATCTCTATCTCGTAATGGTTATTGGTTGCAAAAAGCCTTGTTTAGGCTCCTGTGCTCACGGATCACTACCTGGCGAAATTACCCCCAACTTGTGTTTTGACGGATTTTTGCGCGCCACAGCGCCATAATGTCCCTGGGTCTGACTATTACCTGACAGTATGCTCACTCATACGGACAACATCTTTTCTTTTATAACTTTCATTAAAACGAAATGTTTTAACATTCCACAGAAGCTATGCTTGTATGCATATTTGATCACGCCTTTACAGGTGTGTCTCGTTTTACCGAGAATATACTATTTATTTATTTATTTATTTAATTATTCAAGGTTCCATAGTCGCCGCAAGGACGCCAGTCCCCCATGACCTTCTTCGGGACCATGTGCAGTGGCGACGCCCATGGGCTGTTCGACGGTCTGACGATACCGAGCTGAAGCATGTAGTCGAATTCAGCTCGTGCTGCACGTAGATTGTCAGCAGCAAGCCGTCTTGGTCGCGTGCTAACTTTCTGACCAAGCGTGAATATGTGATGAGCGACCTCTGTCGTGACTGGCGCAAGCTCTGCAGCTGGTCATACTAGTCGCGGGTACTCAGACGGTAGGTTCGCATAACCTGATAGTACATCGGCGATTCGAAAAACGGGACTGATTATTGTGGCGTCCGTAAGAGCGCCTTCAATCCGTAGTTTAGTACGGTAGTTTCAAGGGCTGTGACGATTAGCATCAACGAGCAACCCAACATGTCGGCGGAAGTCGATACCGATAATTGCGAATGGTACAGACGCAACCATGAAGACCCACTGAAAGCATTGGCGAAGATTAAGATCCAGGTTAATCATGCTCTGACCGAATGAAGTTATGGGAGAACCGTTTGCCACCCGCAAATTGTACGTAGGCTCTGAGCGCTTGTCGTTAGCGGCCGCTGGGAGGACGCTGACTTACGCTTTCGTATCGATGAGTCATGTGATGGAAGAAAGTCGATGCTTAACGTAAAACAGTCCGTTTGCTTAGTTATTGAATGGTACGTTTGCCGTGCTTGTATGCAGGCTATTGGTTTTCCCTGAAGCAGCTGGGTCTTGCCTAATGCAGGGAGCCCAAAAACGTCTAGCTCTTCCACTGTATTGGCTGTGATACCAACATACTTCTTCGACGTGTTTGACATTATTTGACTGAGAACTTGTAGGGAAAATGTTGCGCTTTCGTGCCGAAGTAGACGTACTGGGTGCAGGCACAGACAAACCGCAATGAACGGTAGCCAAAACGTGGTCAGCATTTGACCGTGGCACACGCTGCTTCAAAGCCTTCATTGCTGCTATCCTGCTGCAAACTAGCGCAATTTCCTCATCTTTAGAGGCAGATCGGCCTAACGACTAGGAACAAACATGAGATTCGGTTTTCATCGGTGAGAATACGTCACCGGCGCTAGTGGTCGTCTGCTGCGGCAACCGTTCGAACGCAGCGTCTGTCTTGGCGCATCTGCCTTGGTGTATCTATAAACATGGACGGCATTATCGGCAATGGCTCTGGGAGACGTGCGAACCATAGCTCCTTTATCCTTTCTCCGCTCAAGAATCAGGGACCAGCGATGCGCTGATGTTCGCGGAGAAACGCGGACGGCTTGTGATCTTCAAGCATGAGACCATTGAGCTATTCAAATCGAATTCGTGCGTTGCGCCATAACTCTTTTAAAATCGTTTGCTTCATTGTTTCATACATTGCCTCATTCGATGGGCTGAGTAGAATGTCCCCAAGCAGCGTCACAACCGATGAAGGAAAGCGTGGGGAGAGCTGATTGCACCCCGGATGGTCCGCCGTATTGCCTTTATTTTCCAGCTCGATCTCGAATATCGTAAACCAAACCTCTGGGCTGTGTTCCACGAAACTAGGAACACCCAAAGTAAGCATGTTTGCGCTGTGAAGCGACTCAGATGCCACTCTCGGAATTTGTGTCGAAAAGATAAAGGCTGATCAAAACCGACAAAAGTACTAAAATTACGCAAGAAACAAATGAATACAGGTATATAATCGAGAAAAAGGAACGAACTCACCAAAAATACAACCGAGGAAAAAGTGAAATTCGCGCGTGCGAATCGGGATCACTAATTTGTAGGACTAGTTAACACTAGTCCCAGATAGTGCGCGAAATTAAGCGCGGATATCAGAAGGCAATTGGAGTCGGACACAGCGGACTGTATTCGATGTGCTACAATAAGAAGCGGACGGATGAAGCGAGAAGAGAGGGAACCCGTAAGGGCGGGAACTTACAAGGCTGTCGAGTGTCGATCCGGTTGTAAGGATGATTAAAACAAGAAATAATAATGTACAGTAGGTCCACAAATAAATTTTACATGAAAGATAAGGGTTAGCTTTTTGGGCGCTACAGTGACGTGGTGCAGCTGTATGTAAGAACATTGCATTTTGCTGGTGTGAATGCCATCTTCCATGTGTCGCACCATGCAGCTAGTGCTCTTAAGTCACATTGTATATGGGAGAGGGCGGGGTGGAAGTTTGACGGATGAAATGGGAAGACAATTTTCATGTCGTCGGCAAAGAGGTATGGTGTCTCATGTTGAAAATCTGGAACACGTCATTGACATAGAGCAAGAAAAGTAGAGAGCCTAAAACGCCTCTTTGAATTACGCCACTTTGCACTGGTTTTGGAAGTGACATAAAGTCCCCAACCATTACTGACTGTGAGCGAGCTGTAATGTATGATGAAAACCAAGTGTGCAGTTTGCCGGAGATACCGTATTATTCCAGCTTCATCAGGAGTTCTGTACGTGGTACTCTGTCAAAGTCTTTTGTCATGTCTGGGAAGATGATGGCTAGAGCTTGCTTGTTGTCAATCTTTTGAGTTACATGATTAAGGAACTCGAATTGGCAGGTCTGACAGGATTTAGACGGCATAAATTCATGTTGTTGATGGTTGACGAGGTTGCGAGTAAGCAGGAAGGTAAACATGGTTCCTTTGATTATTCGGTCCATTACTCTTAAAGCTATAGGCGTGTGGCTGATGGGCGGTAGTTTTCCACGTTCTGCTGACTGCCATTTTGTGTTTCGGTATGACGGTAGCATGTTTTCATGTGGTTAGACAAATCGCGGTTGTCCCGGGAAGCGTGAAGAGATTGAGAAGTAGAACGGAAATGTTCTGGCCACCGAGTATCAGCAACGCAGAGGGGAGCCCATCGGGACCAGGATGTGATGACCATTTGACTGAGCTGATTACTCGAGTGATAGAAGGTAGGTCAAACTTAATAGTGTCGAGTGAGTCATTGGTGCGCTTAGCTGGCATTGCAGGTGAAGCTCCGTTAGCGTTAATGAAAGAAGTGTAGAAGTATCCATTGAGGGTCTAACATATTTTGATTCATCTTTAGAGGATCGTCTGTACCGGGAGCCTGGAGAGCGCTTCGAGAAGTCAGACCGAGCTGCAGGGAAACTTCTATTGGTACAGTAAAAGATTCCCCGTTATCTACCTATAAAGGAACGACACCACGGTCGCTCTAGCTAGGGGAACGGAGTAAGTACAGCACACAGTACAGTCGCGAGTTGCAACCGAAACGAGCGTCAAGCAAAAATGACGATGAAGAAGTCAAGCACTCGAGCCCAGCAACCAGTTCAACAAACCAAACCGGTTGCCTGAGTGTACAATGAAATAATTTTAGTTAGAATTTTACACACGCAAAACGGGGAGTCTTCAAACTTCGGATGTGTCAGAAAGTCTGAGTGAGGCAACAGGCGTAGATTTTTGATCGCTTCTTTGTCGGAGTAATTGACTGAGTGACGGTTTTATTGTTAGATTTAAGGCAGCATCTTCTTCAGCAACCTTGGCTGATTCCTGCGCAGTTCGCCAGTTGGTTAGGATTTCGTCCACGCGAACAAGAATGTGGAATTCCTTAGTATTGGGTTAGCGATGGCACATTTTTTATCTTCCTAAGTACACGGTAGGCCTTTGCTGTTTTCGCTATCATCCGCAGCACCCTCAAGCGGCTTCTGAAAATGAGTGGGGCGATCACAGCTAGGCACATCTAGGACGTGTGCGGCTGCGTCTACATCAGCAGCTAAAAAGAAGTTGTCCCAGTTCACAGATCGCACTAATACCTCAAAGCTTTCCCAGTTAATGTGGTTAAAAATGCGAAACTGCTTAACATCCGGAAAATGGTATCCAACTCATGGACATCGATCGCTTATTCTCACATTCCTACCGATAACAAACAGTTAAGAATTCTGCGGCATCTTCAAAAATACAAGCTACATTCATAGACAATTGGTTGGCGGCATCCGGTTTCGGATTTGCCTGTCACTGTGGCAAGCCACAGGACGCCTGCGCCTACAGAGAGACCATGGGTGGCTTGCGCTGCACCACCCACAGCTCCAACCACATACCCCATATCCAGTGTAAACCCGAAGGAATAAGACCGGGAGGCATGCGGATGGGAACCACGTTTCATCAACGGAGCCGGCCCACACTCCTTCACAGGCAAACACAAGCACACTGTATTTGGGAATCAAGCGCACACAAGGCGGTGGCTGGACCGTAGTCCGCTTCACACTGAGTGCATGGAACCACTCTTCGAGCCTAACACGGCCACAAGAACCGTGCACCCCGTCCCCTCCAGCAACGACCAACTGTCTCCTGGAGCCAGTATGGACGACGTAGTGGGTATTAGACAGGTAGGCACCTTGTCAACATGCACATCAAGCGCAGCCACACCGGGGATATCAAACAACAGCCAATCACTGTCTCTCTCATAGACAATTACATACATATATACACCCATACACTTACATTCACTGTTATGCCAAACATATACTCGGTACATTTTGATCACACTATGTTAGCTAATCATGATCATGCCTGTACTGGTGTGTCTCGCATTGTCGAGAATAAACGTTTATTTATTTATTTATTTATTTATAAGAAGAAGTGGCGCAGTATGGAGTAGAAAGCGTAAATATGTATTTGACCACCTTGTGGTCGCAGCCATGTATATTATCTAGTATACCAGCGACTGCATCAGAGACACCTTGCGTAAAGGTTAAGTCTAGGGTGTTAGAAAGCCTGGTGTGATCGTGAACTTGTTGGGTCCAGTTAATTGCGTGGACGGTGTCAACGAAACTTCTGTATCTGAGTGGGGCAACCTGGTCGTTCCAGAGGATAAGTGGCATATTGAAATCGCCACCCACTATCTTGTGACGTGGGGGCATTATGGAGAGTGCAGTGAAGAGCCTAGCGAGTTTATCCATCTTTTTGCTAGATGTGTGTGGAGGGTTGTATACGCAACCGATAAGGAGGTTTAGGTGACCTCCTGTCGTCTGGATCCAGATGGAGTCTTCAGGGTCACCTATAGATAATGGTTTGAAATCGGGTGCACCAAAGTCGTCCCGGACCTAGATACCGCAACCGCCACCCCGCTGGTTGTCTCGTCCGTTACAGAATATGGTGTAGCCAGGGATGCGTAGTAGGCTGTCAGAGGCATTTGAGGGGTGCCACGTTTCTCTGATGAGAACCAGCTGTGGGTATGAGAGTAGGATGAATGGGCCAATGAGGTGCAACTTGTGTGTAATAGATCGCGCATTAATAAGCAGCATACTGTATGATTCAACGCAAGGAGATTTGGAGGAGTTCGATTGTGTAAGTTGCACAATAGGGTGCAACTGGCGCAGGGTACATGGAAGAGGTAAGAAATGGTGGAGACGGTGATATAGGAATGTGATCAGGAAGTGATTGAGGTGTGGCTGATAGAAGTCGGCCGCTAATGAGGCTGTAGTAATATTGTTGACGGTAAAACCTATCCGGAGGGCTGAAGCCAACCGTGGGGGTTAGTTGCAGTGAGCATATGAGTTGTTGGAGGTAATAGAGAGCTGGTGAGAACGCTTGGTGGAATGGGCAAGATGGGTCGTGTCCTGCTGCATCCCAAATAAAAGGTGGCCGTGGATGGCATGGTTCGGTTGTAGTGCTTGTCATCCGGATATATTTCTCGTTCAGGAGAACGGATGGCCAGGGATTGCGGGGTGGTGTTGATGGAGTGGTAGAGATTTTCAGAAGGGCGTCTTCCTTGGGATGGTGCTTTGTTTCCCATGCTTCACCTTATTAGCATATCCCTTTGCTTCCTGTACATATCTATTCTGCCAATGCTGTCCTTTAGTACTTAGACCTAACTTCTACGGCTTTCTCTCTTTGGTTCCGACTACTGTGACCCGAATGATCAGTGATGGGCGGCCTTAACGGTCTGCCCACATCACCAGAGAATATGGCTGTATTTTCCACTGCTTCTTAATACAGCATTGTACTTTTCGCACTCCGTTTGCATTACTTTTTCAATTGGACGGATATCTCTTCGGACCAGGCTCTAATCTATCCTCGGCTGGCCAGTTTCATGTACCTAACTGCTCCCAGACATCCGAGTCGCTATCGCTCGAGGCTCTACATTCCAACCACTCTGTTCCCCTCATCCCGAGTCTTTGCCTTTGCATGCTAACTGGTTATTCATACAATTACTTTCGTCCTAAAAGCTTCCTTTATTATGACACGCATTACTGTTATTCACACCTTAATAGGGCGGCCTAGCTTCACGTGGCTGGTTTATCCGGACTCGTCTGAACGGTCTCCTGTTTTCTGACCCACCTCGGATTTCTGAGACTTAAATGACCTAGGCCCTGCCGACGGGACGTCCTGTAACACTCACATCAGATGCATGGTTGGCCATGATTCATCCTTATTATTATAACCCCTTGCTTCCTGTGCATGTTTATTCTGCCAATGCTTTCTATTAGCACTTAGACCTAAATTGTATGGCCTTCTCTTATTCCGTTTCATGACCCACACCGTCTATCTTCCAACGTTAGCTGTACGACCCAACCTCGGTGTGCCCACTAATCCAACATTGTTTGCTTGTTCTCGTGCTCTCTGACTACTTCGACATCATCGGCCATTGTACTGAAGACGAAACGCTATGCTTTCAATTATTCTTCAAAAGGACAACCAACCCTCAGTGCTCTGCTTCAAACTAGACCTATTTGACCAGTACGATGCTCTTTGTCTTCTTCCAAGCTACCGAGATATACACCGGCTACGCACTGTAGATCCAGAGCTAAATCACTCTCATGTTGACAGCCTGCTGGACTTGTTCACTCTTTATTAATATATGCACTTCAATCTCCTAACTGTCAAACTCTTGACTCACTCCATTTGTCCTCCAAAATTAACTGTGTAACTCAATCTCACTGCGCCGACTAACCCAGTCCGGTCCTGCCCACCGAATTTTCTTAGACTACTGCGACGTTACTGACCATTGTTCGGACCACCGAACGCTCGATACCCATTCACACGAAAGCCGCACCATAACAGCAAATCTTTTCCATCCCGATCCCGTCGTTTCCTTGCTGCGGTCTCTGTTTTCGATCCCTCTTCAATCTGACGGCCGAATCTCAGTGCCCTGCCCTAGGCTAGTCTCATCTGACCAGTCTGCTTCTGTGACTTCTTCCAGACCACCGGGATGTTAACGGTCTAAGCTCCGTAGATTAAACGCAGTGTCTCTCTGACCTCGACAGCCTGCTGGACTTGTTCACCCTATGTTAATATAGCCACTTCTATCTCTGACCTGTCGAATCCTAGTGCCTCCATTTAACTTCCCTAATTAACTGTAGGACTCAAACTAAATGCGCCGACTAATCTAGTGTCTTCTCATCGGTCTCCTTCGCTCCGACTTTCGTGACGTTGCCGGCCATTGTCCGGAAGACTGATCGCCCTGTCACCATTACCTTGAGAGCCACGTTAACTGTCGCATTTCTTATGCGTAAACGTTTTCTCTCGACTCTGTCCTGTCCTTATCGCGCACACTGCCTTTATTTGTTCCTCAACCGGAGAGCGAGCTCTTAGCGCCCTGCCCTGTTCTCCTCTTTAACTGCTTCCTGCCTACCGGAATGTAGCTTTAGGCTCTGCATCACCAACACACAACTTCTCTCACTTTGTGAGCCTGTCTGACTTGCATACTTTATATTCATACGGCCTCTTTCATTCCAAACCTGTCCATCTCTACTGACTATTTATTTGTCTTCCCACCTTAACTGTACGACTTATTCTCAATGTGCCGACTAATCTAGTCTCATCTGATCAGTCTCATGCTCTCCAAGTTTTCCCAGCATGCTGTAACGTTACCGGCATTTGTTGGGAAGACCGAACGCTCTGTTCCCATTACCTTGTGAGCCACATCGACTTTTCCACACCTTATAAGTAAACCTCTTTCTATCTGGACCCTCTCCTCTCCTTATGACGCTCGCTGCTTTCATTTCTTCTTTAAACAGACTGGCAACTCTCAGTGGCCTACAATGACCTAGTCTCATTTGACCGGTCTTCATCTTTGACCTTTACCAGACCAGCAAGATTTAAACGGTCTAAGCTAAGCAGACTCAAAATTATGTTCCCTTAATTTGAAAGCCTGCTAGACTTGTTCGCCCTTTATTAATATAGGCACTTCCACCTCTGACCTGTCAAACTCTTGACCCACTCCATTTGTCCTCCAAACTTAGCTGTATACCTCAACCTCAATGCGTCAACTAATCCAGTCTTGTCTGATTGGTTTCTGCTCACCGAATTTTGGCAGACTACTGTGATAGTACCCGCCATTATTCGGAACTGAACGATTCATACTCCTTCGCACTAGAGCATCTTTGGCAACTGCACCCTTTAGCAGTAAAGCTTTTTCATCCTGACCGTCGTCACCCTGCCGCGCGCTTTGTTTTCAATTCTTCAATCGGGCAGCCAAATCTCATTGCTCTTCCTTAACCTAGCCCACCTTGACCAGTCTGCTTCACTGTGACCTCTTCCAGTCCACCGGGATGTTAACGGTCTAGATTCTGCGGACGCAATGCTGTTTTTATTATATCAAGAATCTGCTGAACTTGCTCATCCAATGTCAAAACAGCCTCTTTGCTCTCTGATCGGTTTCCCTCACCTAGACGCTTGCCGGGCCTCATCACCCCTGTATAATATAGCCTCTGATATTTAACCTGTCTATTTTCACTGATTCTCCCCACGGTTATCCTCACCACAATTGTACGACCCAACCTCAGTGCGCCGATTAACTATTGTTATCCGAACGGTCTTCTGCCCTCCTACTACTCCCAGATGTCAGTGCCATTTCCGACCATGGACTGGCCGCGACTTCGCTCGATTCCACTTGCGTCTAGACCCCTGTTGCTTTTATTTTCCTCCTATCCATGGCCTTCTCTGTCATGGCGCTCCATTATTATTCCCAAGGCTTACGCTCATTTAGCCGGACCACGTTATCCTCGTGGGTATTGTCACTCGCTCCGACCTTGCTCCTACTTACTGGCGGCACGCGAAACATTGTTAAATGTTTCTTGACCATAATTTCCATTAGTATGTTCGTCTTACCCCTCTTCATATGCCTCTTCTCTTTACCTTATGTTCGCATTTGCCTAGTAGAGTGACCGTACGTGGGATAACGGCTCCCAATGCACGGCAGTTTTGGCCTTCTGTGACCCTTTTCTCTAGGATCTGACGGCTTTCAGACTATGGAAGTATAAGCGGTTTAGCCTAATTACTCTCAATAATTACTCTTCGCACTGCCGTCCGCATTTATCTGCTCCTTGCCAATTCTTTGAATTTCCTTTTCCTCTTGGAACGTTGCTTTACGTACCGTTGCTGCCGCTTTTGGTCTCAACCTAGTCGTCCTTAGTTTCACCTATGTTGCCTCTGGCATTCGGACTGCTGTCATCATCATCGGTTTGTTTGTTCCTCTCCAACAATCGTATTATTCGCTCAGTTCCGTAAACATACTTTCTTATATCGGTCACTCGACCCTGCGCGTGAGGAACCTACTTCCTACGTAGCAGTTGTGGTCGGAGCCACACCAGCGACGTGATGTATAGAACGCGCTTGCAAATCATGTATACTAAACATAATTACATAGGTTTTAATGTATCGTAGGCACTGTTGCGCGCCACCAGCCTTTCGATAGTGCTCCTTGATTCATTGCTGCCTCTCTGTTTGTCTGCCTCTTGGCCGTTGCCGGCCTTTTTCCGATATTTCCAGATACATTGGCCAAAACCAGAAGGGCTATCCACTAGGCCTGGCAGACTCATTCTCAATAGCCAACTGACTTAAACACTTGCTTCACTCTCCGGGCGAAGGAGAACCCACTCGTCGTTCCAACTGGAGCTCTTTCCACCATTTTGGAAACGCCACTTTCACGGGGACTAAACAAATAAGGTTAGCTTGTCTCGTACTCACAGTATCACAATTCACTCACCTAGAATATCTACATGGATTCCCTGTTCCACAACGAAAGACAAACAACGCTGGCGTGATTACCTCGGTTGGCTTTGCTCATTCTCACCGGCATTCAAAAATTGGTTTTGATGCCAAAAGTTTCCGGAAGAACATTCCGATTCTCCGTTTACCTGAACCATTACCAATATCATTCCACGGACAGTTTTACTCTCGTGTAAATTTCTTTTTCCATGGCCTTTCATGGAGTTTGTACTTGACCATGGAGACAATCACACGCACTTACGTGTGAAGGAATTACGATTCCATTTTGCGGAGTTAGAAACCTGTAACGATCCCGCACTGGACATCGCAATGGCATTTTCGCCTGTTATTGACGTAACTAGCCACAAGGAACAACTGCATTCACCATCCCCATGACACGTTTAGCGTCGAAATCTTGACACGGTTTGCGAACAAGACACGTGTGTACCGGGAAAAAGCCAGCCTCTATTACAATGCTTTTACTCACCTGCACCATCTATCAGTTGACTCTGCGACACTTTCGCATCCTTAACCGGTTTCAACGACCACTGCCGGCACCCTATCAGGCCAGTCGTTCAAGCCATGCAGAATTTTGGCTGTCAACCGACTGCGCATAATAGAGTGCAAAGTCGGTCTGTACGATGTATAGCCGGTTAGTGCTACTGTTCAAAGGAAGCTATGGCAGTGCTTCAGGACGTGGTGGATATTCGCCTGGCAGGCCTTCACCCTATAAAAAGCCACAAATGTCCGCTTAACGACACTGCAGCGTAGCGGATGTGACTCGCCAATGAATAAATAAATAAATCAATAAATAGTATATTCTCGGTAAAACGAGACACACCTGTAAAGGCGTGATCAAATATGCATACAAGCATAGCTTCTGTGGAATGTTAAAACATTTCGTTTTAATGAAAGTTATAAAATAAAAGATGTTGTCCGTATGAGTGAGCATATTGTCAGGTAATAGTCAGACCCAGGGACATTATGGCGCTGTGGCGCGCAAAAATCCGTCCAAACACAAGTTGGGGGTAATTTCGCCAGGTAGTGATTCGTGAGCACAGGAGCCTAAACAAGGTTTTGTTGCAACCAAAAACCATTACGAGATAGAGAAGATCTGTGCTCCAACAAAGCATTCTTCATAGCAGAATTAGTTGCACAGGTTCGATGTAGAAGGCTGAGGACTGCGTCAATGTGAAATGCTTAGCTGTGACTTTATTTTGTGGCTAGTCACATCCGCCACGTTGCAGTGTTGTTAAGCGAACATTTCTGGCTTTTTATAGGGAGAACGCTTGCCAGGCGAAAACCCACCACGTCCTGGAACACTGCCGTAGCTTTCGTTGAACAGTAGTGCAAGTCGGTTATGCATCGTATAGACCGATTTTGCATTCTATTATTCGCAGTCGGTTGACAGCCAAAATTCTTCGTTGGTTGGCCGAATGGCTTAGTACTGATACGGCAGCAGTCGTTGAAGCCGGTCAATGATGCAAGATTCGAAGAGTCGAATGATAATGATGCAGGTGAGTAAACACATTGTTAATAGAGGCCGGCTCTTCTATTATATTCTTGCTCGGCTCGCAAACCATGTCCAGCTATCCACGCTGGACTTGTCATGGGGTCGGTGAGTGAAGTTGTTTCTTGTGGCTGAATATGTCCTTAATAGGTAAAAACGCCATTCTCCGCAAAATTGGATTTGGGATTCCTGCAAATGTAAGTAAGTGTAACTGTTTCCATAGCCAAGTGAAAATTCCATGGAAGACCATCGGAATAGCCACGTATACGTGCGCAACGCTGTCCGTGAAATGACATCAGAATAGCTCCAGGTGACTGGCGAATAGGAATGTTTGAGGGAGTGAAGGTAATCACGCCAGAGTTGTTTGTCTTCGGTTGTGGAACGGGGGATCCATGTACATATATTATTCCGGGTGAGTAAATTGTTCTCTGAGTACGAGGCGAGCTAAACCCATTTGTTTAGACCCCGTGAAGGTAGCGCCTCCGGAATGGCGGAATGAGCTCCATTTGGACCAGTGTGTGTTGCACACCTTCGGCTAGCATCCCACAATGATTATGACGCGATGAATCGCGTATCCACTGATCTCCATGGTTTTATGTTGGCTGCGTGTCTAGTTAATAAACTGTTGAGATTACATACATACATGGACTACATCTTTGCTTTTATATCTTTCATTAAAACGAAATGTTTTACAATTCCAAAGAAGCTATGCTTGTATGCATATTTGATCACGCCTTCGCAGGTGTGCCTCGTTTTACTAAGAATGTATTATTTATTCATCTATTTATGACTTCCTTAATAGAGAGATTGAAGAGGAAAGGTGGCAACGGGCATCCTTGTCTCACACTGCTACAGATATTGAAGGGCCGCACAGCCATCGCAGTGAGGCTGGACTTTACCTTGGTCCGATTGTTTGCATGCCTTAGACGTCCATGGAGCTATGCCGGTGATGCGTTTTGCACCTTCAGAGGCACTCGTACCATATTTTTCAATGGTTGAAAGCCTCCTGGTCCTCCGGGTTAAGGGTTGGAGTGAGGGTGGCTCATCATTTCATAAAACAAGCTCTCAGTAGTCCAGTGTAAAACCCCGCTGCCTCACGGTAAAGCTTTTGAACCAAAGGCTTTGGTGGAGGACCCTAATCGTTGTCCAATCTAGGCTTGGGCCACATGACAGTTTTCCGCACAAGCAACTCAAGGAACCCTACCTCAATTTGAGGCTTTAGCCGTTGCAAAAGATAATAATCGGCGCTATCTGCTGCATCCAGCAGGGTGCATAAGGGTATGGATGCTACTGCTCAGGCCTTCTTGACTTCTTATCTCCCTTCTTGCGCTTCATCATCCTTATCCTCTCGCTCCAACTTCCCTTTTATCCCCCATCTTCAATCCCCTAATTCTTGGCCATCCCCCAACTCCCCTTTCTTCTGATGAGCTTCATCTGGGTGGCAAACATAGTGCAGGCTCTCGTAATGATAACAGTGAGCGTTTGCTAAAGCCGTGTGAAGATGCTCGCCTCGTACTCGCGGGTACTAAGTTTCGACACAGCACCCGCGGAAGCATGACTTGGCGGCCACCAGCCTCGGGCCAGCCATGGACGCAAATCGATCATGTCGCGATCAGTTACCGCTGGAGAAGCTGTGTCCAAAACTGTCGCTCGATTTGGAGCAGTAGCGTGGACACTGACAAGGCACTTGTCTGCTCAGGTAGCAGACGGCGCACTTTTGATTATCCTCTGTGGTGGCCAGAGCAGCGGCAATTTGTTTGGGGAGAGCTTCATTGTATTGCGTGGGCAGGATACTGTCGGGTTGCCTAGAAAAGGCTGGTGCATTAAATGTATATACACTGCTTCTGGCCAACGTAACACACTTGCCACCTCCCACGTGCCGTCGTGTTGTGTAGCGTCCTCTGGCGACAGCGCCACCAGCATTAACTTGCTGCATGATGATAACACGTGAGTGCGCTTATCGCATGCCCGTATCCTTCCACCAAAATGTTAGCCATGCCCCCTTCCAACCCTTGTAGCAGCCTTACCCAGCAACAGCATTAACACTGCAGCCTCTGCTTTACACAGGCAGATGACTTAAATGTATACACTCCGAGTTATGCATACCGTGTTACGACTTATCACTCTTTGCGTCAGCCATTGGTCATTTTAACACCCACCATTGCACGGGAAACACACGCCTATGCATTATGTAACGAGCCGTTATGCAAATATATATGCGCATATCAAAGTGTCACCTGTCTGTATGTATCAAATCCGTTTACCCCTTTATTTACATAATATTCTCACAACCATTTCAGTACTTGCCCACCTATTTCCCGGAGCACGCTAAGATTTCTGCTTAGTACTTGCGCACAAAACGAACTCACCTAGGAGCATGTGAGGTAAGCATGATATGCATTTACCATTTACTTTAGTTGTATCAGTCTTCATATACTTCCCTAAGAAGGCTTATCTTCATTTTCTGATTAACGGAAGGCACTATCTACTTATCCAATAACATAGGTCCACTTTAGACCACATTATGCCGTTAGAGAATCCGTGCACCTGCTACCAAGGTTATAGTAAACTAAAGCACTGCAAAAGATACGGGACACCGATTCCTTTATACATCGGCCACTTATTTATTTATTCCATTTACAAAGTACTTAACTATATTTCAATGTCCTACGCTGCCATCTTACTCCCCGGCTGTGCCGGTTGCTCTTGGCCCGCAAACCCATTCCCCACCAGACGTGAGAGTCCAGATCCCATATCCGTTTCCGCTCTAACTCGATCAGACCGCGGTTTGTCGGAGTGACCTACTAACGATAAGCAATTAAAGTGTTGCCCATTCCGGATGCCTGGTACAGTCATGGTAAATATGCTCGTGTAGTTTAGATGATGTATAGTCATGTAAACGGTAAGGGAAGGGTAAGGGTAATTTCTATATACCTTATGGTTAAGGAATGAAGCAGTGTAAGTGGTTTGTTTGTATGAGTCATTTAGTTTTCGAATTTTGGCGCGTTTTTTGTTTTGCGCCATGCAGGGTGATATCGCAGCTTTTCTTTGCATGACAACTGGTGGTTACGATGCAATTAAGAAGGTCCGACGCGATTTGATGCGGTTCCAGAGGGA
The DNA here is from genome assembly GCA_944474145.2 of Dicrocoelium dendriticum. NCBI lineage: Eukaryota > Metazoa > Platyhelminthes > Trematoda > Plagiorchiida > Dicrocoeliidae > Dicrocoelium > Dicrocoelium dendriticum. Next base: position 274,313,848 of record OX104063.1, read on the forward strand.
AACTGCAGGCTTGTTTTATGGATGCGCGGTGAATACTGCGGCGGGTCATAAACAGAGGACTGGAATGGATTTTCCTGATGGTTTTCGTTGTCGATTCATTCAATATCGACGTGTGCATGGCAAGCGTAAGAACGTGAAAGTGAAACGGTAAGGTGCATGATAATTTGCTTGCCGTTGAACCTTTTAGTTACAGGTGCTACAACTACAAGGTCCGAGTTTCGGTGGTACTGAAAGGCAGGTATTATGAGATTAACCGCGCCTACACGTGACATTCGCATTTGTTTCAGATAAGAAAACCTTGGCTTTATTCTGGTAATCGGTGGCCTAATGCTGTACAAGAAGCAGCGGTATTAAATTTCAGGACGTGGTTTCGTCAAACATGTGAAGGAAGAAGCTTTGTGTTAACGGCATACGGCATCCGTATTACCAGACGTGATGTATATCATCTTCGGTATCGGAGTCAGGCGGAGCAAGTTAGTGAGGTGAAACATGTAACTACCATGTTGGAAAAACGGTTCATGTACGGTTGTGAGGGAGCCGTTGGAGGTGCGGTTCCTGTTTTTCGTACCTGCATGCATTCGCAGGTTAGTTGTAAGACACGGCGAAGTTATACTGGCGGATTCGACGCATCAGATTACTTACGGCGGCTACCTTCTATGGCATTGCATGTTCGTTGACGTCACGGGGTGGGGATGTCCCTTATTATTCCTTGTTACCAAATGAGACAACGGAGAGTTATTTGGAGGCAGTGACAGCTATGCGCGCATTGGTTTCAGGCACGGCATCAGTGCGAACTGTTGCGGTAGGCAGATGCGCACAATACATCAACACTTTCAGCGTAGTGTGTCAGGGGCGAGCATGGTTTTGTGCCGTGTCCACACGTTACGGGACATAAACGGACGGTGCACTCAGCTGTCATTTGCGGACCCAGCGGAAAAGGCTTTTCTGATCCGTTTGCTGATGAACCTGCTACTCACACCTGAGGAGACGCGTTATCACGGACTGTTTAAAAACATTCTGCAGAGAAATATGGAATGCTGTCGGTATTTCCGTAAACCGTTGACGCCACGTGGAAGATGCAAGGCGGAGGGTCAATTACGGCATGTCATGATGTTCGGGTGCAATTCCATTAATCGGGTGGAGAATAGAAATATGCATCATTAACGGACTTTGCGCGGGAGTTTCTCCTTGCGGGGGCTTTCCTAGGTGATCGTTAATCGTGCAAAAGTATGGCTGCTCGTCATAGCATTCAAGTAGCGACGTAGTGCGTGAGAAGTAATGCAGCACGCGGTGATGGATTTGTGGTGTCAGCTTATCAGCGGGTTGACTGCATATGCTCGCAAACGGGTGATGGTGCAGTTTCAGCGCTCGACTATTGTCGACGTCGTGCCGGATGGCCGGTTCCGAGTGGTGTCAGAATCGGGGTCCGCTGTGTACCGCGTTCGCATACACCAAGGCAGTAACGGTGACTGTTCTTTCAATCGTCATTGGCGTACGCCTTTCGGTTACACGTTAAACGTTGCGGCGGAGAATCGGAATGCTCACGATGTCCTTCAAGGCTGTCTATTGTTGGTTGTTCCATGGGTGCAACCTAAAACGGCAGAGAACTTTGATTTCGGTCAATGTGAAACGGTCTCCGCAGTTGGACATGCACACAGTGTGATAGACAGACGCATAACAATTAGAGGATGGCAAGAGATGCTTGCGGAAATCGATGTGAACGTCCAAAGTCTCGACACAGAGGGAGAGCTGAAGGCGCTGGATATTTTGCGTGCTTTTGGGAAGGTTGTCTCCGCTAAATTAGATTACATCATTCGCTGCGACAAGACGAAGTGTACAGAAATTATACCGCTGGGCACGGGAAACGTACCACGTTTATTAGGACAGTGTGAAAATGATGTGCGAGTGATTGCAGCGGGTTCCGTTGAAATATCGGTCAACTTTGAGGAGCGCGTTGTGATGGATGGCAGTCAAGAAACCAATCCAGGCTTGTCAACTTCCACCACGGTGTTCTCTGTAGAGGCTTCCGGGTATCACAGGGATGTGCTCAAGGAACCCTTGATCCATCGTGTGCGAAATCCAGCTACCTGTACCAGCGCAATGCGCGTTACGCAATTTCTTCGGCTGCCGACGACTACGACCGTCAGACACAAAACGCAGGGAAAACGTGGTGCACATGGGAGTGCGGGTGGCCAGGTTCCAACAGGGATTTGTGAATTGTGTCTGCAGGAATAGGAGTTTGGAACGTTTGATAGCGACTTCTCCCGGATAATGTGTGACAGCTGTTCAAGGTGATTCCATCAAAATTGCGCATTATATCATGCTGAGGATAGGTATGAATGCGTTTAATGGAAATGTAAGTTCCCAGGTATTTCATGTAATCACGAAACGCATTGCAGGTGACCGGGTGACAACAGCACCGGCGTTTGCAAATGAAAGCCATTTGCAAAAGTGAACGTGTTACGTTGTATTCGCGGATGTTCATCACACTGCCAATAGGTTTCTTTTTTTATGAAAACAATCATTTTTTGTGCTGTGGGTTGAAGTTCACTTTCCCCTGAGTTTGTGTATTAAGGCGGCGGCTGCAGCAGCATGTGCGGTAATGTTAGCAAAACGGCACGCTGTTAGTATGTTTATCATGCTGACGCCTCATCTGCTATACAATTGAAAGCGTAGTTATCATTAGTATACACGGCAGTTGCAGGTGGAAATCACCTAAGCTATTGTGCCCCAATGCATAGGATAAAAAAGGAGAGAAAATGCATCAGGTGCAAGCCAGCTGAGCTGCCGGTAACGGATAGGCATCGTTCCTTTAAGCTACCAGCCGGTGATTATTCATCAAAAATTTACTATACGAAAGACGATGAATTTGGGTCCGAAAGCAGATAAACACATTTGGTTGGACACACTTGCTGACATGGCAAGGAGCCGACCTCAGTGGCGTTCGTGCTGTGAGTTTCTTTTTCCCACCCCATCCCTCTTAGCCACCCCTCCAACCACGATCTCATCATTTAACCTTATATGATTTTGTATAGCAATTTTTTGTTTGATGCACAGTAGCCGGTTGGTAGCTTACTGGAGCGATGCTCATCCGTTACTAGTAGCTCAGCCGGCTTGCATCAGTTCCATCTTTTCCTCATTTTTTCTATGTATTGCGGCATAGTAGCTGAGGTGTTCCCCACCTATAGCTGACGTGTACGATGATGATGATACTATGCGAAATTATATTTGGCTACATGGTGAGATCGCGGTTGGAGGGAAGGCTAATAAGGATTGTGTAGGACAAAGAAACTCAGCAGGAATGTCAATGAGGTCGGCTGGTAGCCATGTCAGCAAGTGTATCCAGTCACATGAGTTCATTGTCTAACCAGGGAACCTAGACGCTCCGACAGACGGCTCAAAAGCGCCTCGAGCGGTTGATATACGGTTGGTGTCTCATTTTCCATCCCACGAACGCTGACACAAATGCCCAGTTAGTTGAAGTTTTGAACTATTTATATCTTATCCTCACTAAGCGTCAATGTGTGAGGTGGTCTAGACCAAGTTTGGAGGAACGCTTTGCACTTCGAGGGTGCGAAGCGAAGCCCGAAATGACGGACACTCAGTGCAAATCTTTCCAGTGCCACATGGCACTTTTGTCACCTGTCACAGATTAGGTCAATATCATCAAGAAACTAAAAGTCAAGAAGTCGTTCATCTGGGACTGGCTCCACACCTTTCAAAGTGGTGTCCCGTAAATGCAATTTACCCTACTTCGTCAATAGGGAAGCTGCAGAGAAAATATGACACCGCTGGGGACGGAAAACGACGACGACAGCTTTCCATAAGCCATCACTCTGCCTAAGCTACGCGCGTATGATGATCGGATAATATTTATAAATAAATAAATAAATAAATATTTTATTCTCGACAAAGCGAGACACGCCTTTTAGGCATGATCAGCACATTGCATTATTGTACATGATAGCGGAATAAGCAGCACCAACAGTGGGAGTAGTGAAGTTGGAGACAGTAGTGTGGGCCCACAGAGCCCAAAGGTTGTATGTAGTCTATGTACACAGAATGCGAGAGGTAAAAATAGTGATCAGATCACTTATATGGTATGTTGATGAGGAACTAGTCCGATGAGGTCCCGTAAGCAATGTAGGTCAGTGAGTGAAGTATGAGGAAACGGGTGGAAAATACTTAAGAATAGTGGTATGTCACTAGTCAGATATGTAGGCGTGTTCATGCGAGAGCCAATATATGCACAGAACTTGTAAACGTGGTGTCATTCAACTTGCCAATGTGTTGGGGGCGGTGACTTTATTGAGTGGCGAGTCACATCCGCCACGTCGCAGTGTTGTTAAGCAGACATTTGTGGCTTTTTGTAGGTAAAACGCTTGCCAGACGAAGACCCACCACGTCCTGGAACACTGCCGGCTATTGATATACATTGGCAAGGTTGTATCTGACCGATTACCCTCGCGGATATTCGCAGTCACGCAACGCCAATTTGTTTCCTATGGCTGTGTAGTCGCCTTCGGAGTCCATTACAAGTGGTTGGAGCTGTTGAAGTCGGACGACTCAGGTGACTTGTATTGAATTGATCAGTTTCCTAGGTTCTTTAGTGTGTCATGATTATGAAGTGCGGGTTTTGCTTTGTTCTTTATTGAATCCGTGTCCATGGAAGCGTCGCAGGTACGTCTTCAGCGGTGTTCGGTGTAGATAATGTTATCCTGTAGAACAAGGATGAGAAGAAATACGGACCGAGCAAACTGCCAACAAAATTGAACAGGACTATGTTATTGTATAAATATAAAATTTATGGTAAAGATGTGCTGGCTGAAATCTATGGAGTGACCGATGCGCTGATGCTAGTGGTACCTATACCGCCAAAGAATAGTAGCGATATGAGCGATGAGAGACGCCAAATAAGAGGGGAAAACGTTAATGTGAGCTGAGATGCATGATAGTGGAGCCGAGAGGCAAAAGTCAATCAGAGACCGGAAATTCGGATTTCGGTAGGCGTTACCAAGCATAGAGATAATGATTCAGACAAAGAAGAGTATCATGAGGTTGTAACTTATACCAATGAGAACTTGAGTCGCTGGCAGCCGATGCTCAAAATAAGAGAGGCCTTGGCTTGAAACCTATGGGCATTTGGAGCCTCAGAGGATGGACTTGGCCAAAATGTTTTGGAATGAGACGCACAGAAGTAATGGTAACCAAAAGAGACCTGGGGTGTTGCGCTGACGCTAGTGATAACTATACCGCCATTGGACAGTTGCGATATAGACCAGAAGAGAGGCAAAACACGAGAGGGGACGTAATTGTGCGCTGAGAAGCATGAGAATGGAGCCGAGAAGAAAACCTCGACCAGGGACCTGAGATTGCAATTTCCGTAGAACGACCAAGCATGCAGATAATGTGTCAAATGGATGCGAGCACATAAGGCAGTTAATTATACCAGTAAGAAAATTAATCTGTGGCAGCCGATCCTCAAAAGAAGAGAGGCCTTGGTTTGATGCCTATGGGCATTTGGGGACTGAGAGGCTAGAGTAGTCGAAGAGGTTTAAATCTGAGTACTACAGTAGCAAAGGGAATCAAAAGAAGCTTAAGAATTTGAGCTGACGCTAGTGATAACTATATCGCCATTGAACCGAAGCGATATGGACCAAAAGAAAGGCCAAACAAGAGAGGGGAAGGTAATTGTGAGCTGAGATTCATGATGGTGGAGCCGAGAGACAAAAGCCAATCAGAGACCTGAAATTGCATTTGCAGGCGACCAAGCATACAGCTAATGAACCAGCATCATGAGGCTGTTTCTTATGCCAATGAGAACTGTAATCGATGCTCAAAGGAAGAGAAGCCATTGTTTAAGACCTATAGACATTTGGAGCCGGAGGCCGGTGCGGTCCAGGAGGTTTAAGAGTGCGCGGCGCAGTAGGAAAGTGGATCAAATGTGGCCTAGTATGTTATGCTGACGCTGTGGGAACCTAAACCACCATTGAACCGATGCGATATGGACCAGAAAAGAGGTCAAACAAGAGGGAGCACATAATTGGGATCTGAAAAGCCTGAGAGTGGAGCAGAGAGGCAAAATTCAACCAGGGACCTGAAATGTCAATTTCGGCAGAAGGACAAAGCATGCAGGTAATGTACAAGACGGAGGCAAGTAAGTGAGGCAGTTACTTATACAATTGAGAACTTTTGCCTACTGCAGCCGATGTTTGAATGAGAGAGGCCTTGTTTAGAGACCGATGGCTTTTAGGAGCCCGAGAGGCCGGACAAGTCCAGTAGGTTTAATAATGTGTGTCACAGTAGCAAAGAGAATCAAACGGGGGCTAGTAAGTTATGCTGGCGTTAGAGGTACCTATACCGTCCCTGAACCGATGCGATATGGACCAAAAGAGAGGCCAAACAAGAGAGGGGGACGATACTTGTGAGCTGAGAAGAATGATAGTGGAGCCGAGAGGCAAGATTAATCTAGGACAAGATCTTTCGATTTAGGTAGAGGGATCAAGCGTACAGATAATGACTCGGACGGAGACGAGAATCATGTGGATGTTACTTATACCGTTAACAACCTCAATCGATGGCAGCCGATCCTCAGAGGAAAAGAGGCCTTGGCTTGAGACCTATAGTCATTTGAAGCCTGGAGGCCGGTGTAGTCCAATGGGTTTAACGATGAGTGCCGTAGTAGCAAAGAGAATCACACGGGTGCTAGTAAGTTGCTTTGACGTTAGAAGCACCTATACCGCCATTGAACCAATGCGATATGGACCAAAAGAGAGGCCAAATAAGATAGGGGAACGTAATTGTTAGCTAAGATGCATGATGTTGGAGCCGAGAGGCAAAAGGCAATCAGAGACCTAAAATTGCAATTTGCAGGGGTCCAAGCATATTATAATGTATCAGACGGAGGCAAATACGTGAGGCTGTTTTTTTATGCCAATGAGAACTTGAATCGATGTTGAAAGGAAGAGAAGCCTTGGATTGAGACCCATAGGCATTTGCAGCCTGAGAGGCCAGCTAGTCCAAAAGGTTTAGGAGTGAGAGCCACAGTAGCAAGAACATATAGCGGCGTCTGGGATTAGGCATATAGAAAATGACTCGGACGGAGACGAGAATCATGAGGCCGTTACTTATACCGCTAACAACCTCAATCGATGGCAGCCGATCCTCAGAGGAAAAGAGGCCTTGGCTTGAGACCTATATTCATTTGGAGCCTGAGAGGCCGGTGTTGTCCAATGGGTTTATCGATGAGTTCCATAGTAGCAAAATAATCACACGGGTGCTAGTAAGTTGCGTTGACGTTAGAGGCACCTATACCGCCATTGAACCAATGCGATATGGACCAGAAGAGTGGCCAAACAAGAGAGGGGACGATACGTGTGAGCTGATAACATTGATAGTGGAGCCGAGAGTGAAAATGAATCAAGGACCGGAATTTTCGATTTCGTAGGCGTCCAATCGTACAGGTAATGAATCAGACGGAGACGAGTATCATGAGGTTGTTACATTTAAAAATGTAAACCTTCGTTTATGGCAGCCGATGGTCAAATGAATAGAGACCTTGATTTGAGGCCTATGGGCGTTTGGGGCCTGAGTTGCCGGGTTAGTCGAAAGTTTTAAGAATGTGTGCCGCAGTAGCAAAGAGAATCAGAGGAGGCCTAGGATTTTGCGCTGACGCTAGTGGTGCCTATGCCACCATTGAACAGTTGCGGTATGGACCAAAAGAGGCCAAGAGAGGCCAAGCAAGAGATTGAGGCGTTGAAGTGAGCTGAGAAGCATGATATTAGGAACGAGAATCTCGCGAGGCCTAGGATTGGTCACAGGCGTTATGTGTCCTTAGGCCACTATTGGAGATTTGCGATAAGGACCAGAAGAGGTGCCGAATACAATATACACAGAGTCGGGTTAAGCATAAGGGAGGAGTAGAGTAAGCAAAGTTGCGGCTATGGATTTAAATCTCAACGTTCTAGAAGGAACAGTAACTGAAATATTTTTATCAAAGTGATGGAAGTCTTGATGCAGTTTCGTCTAGGTAGGGATAGGAAGGACAAAAGCGAGCAGACGTGCGAATAAGGTATCGGAAACAGTCGTGATGCGAGGTTAAACTGAAGTAGGACACTGTTGGTAATAAAGCATTAAAAAGGGGTTGTAGGCTAGTTCGCTAGAGGTTGTTTGGTCCTGTCTCCCATAGCTCGTCTTCCGTCACTTTGAGGCTTAGTAGTTCGGAGACTGTGTTTACGTCTAGGCATCTCCGTATAGCATTGCTGAAGTGTGTACTGGTCATAGATGATCGGATTTGCAGGGGTAATTTGTTCCAGGTGTTCGCGTATTTATAAAGGAAGAAGTTATGTCGTATGCCACAACGAGCAGCCGGCAGACAAATGAAAAGGTCGCGTTGCGCAGATGATATCGGTTATCTCCTTCCGTTCGGAAGTGTAGGGTCAGGTTCGTTTCCGGCTTTTGTACCGCTTTCCTGATGGACATGCCCAAAGTGCACTTTTATCCACCGAATTCAATGCACCGTTGACATCAAGAAACAGGACAAAAGTGGGCCGCCAAAGTAGGTGATGGTAATCCCACAACTGACGCAAAGTGAAGATGCGGTCAATGCAACAACGAGCTCGACGAAACCCGACTTTATGTTTATGAATATGGCTATCGGGAGTGCTAGTCAGTCTGTGCAGGATGACAGAGGCAAGCAATTTGGAGGCGACGGAGATCCGACCGAGTCTTCTATGATTTCCGCATTCCGATGGTCAGCCTCCCTTAAAAATTGGGCTACGACGGTGCGGCTCCGGTTGTTTGGGATTGTTGCCTGCTCCCACGGTTTCACTGGCAATTATTATAAATCATCCATAACAGCATGTCCCCCGAATTTCACGAGTGTTGGAGGAAGATCAGCCGGTCCCGCGGCGTTATTTAACTTTAACAGTGAGAGCTCACTTTCGAGTTCTGAGCGAAAGGCTGGTTCTAAAGAGGCAGTCCGCGTAGCTGAGCGATCAGTCTCATTCAGAATAGCTGGCTGCGTCAGTTAGCTAGTGTCATTGCGCCCACAATGTCCTCTAGGGCGTCCGCTAAAACGCATCCGCAGGTTAGCACATTCAAGTGTATGGTCGTTGTCTACACATGTACTTCACATCCAGTAACAGTTTTGGACGCAGCCTCTCCATTTTAAGGTTCTCGCAATGTTATCTTTTTGCGTCCACAGGTAGTTCGAATGTGATGGGCGCCAAGTCACCCTCCGGCGGTTTCTCCGTCTGAAATTAGTGCCCGCAAGAACTAATGCACCTTCTTCACACATATGCACTAGGCATGTACAATTATTATTACGGGAGCCTACACCAGGTTAGCTGCCAAGCTGCAGTCTGTCAGTGGATAATTTTCTAACTTGAGCGTTCAGATCCCCAGTCAGCACTACAGTGCCCGTGCTCCCTTTGTGGCGAAGTATTTAGTTCAGTTGTCTACCTGAGTCGTGTTTAACCGTATCAGAAACGACGCTGCGCGTTCACATGTGAGTTGCAACCCGAAGCCAAGCGACTATTGAAGCAAAGTGTGGGAGGGTCATGAATCTGGGGGTTGAAAACAGGGAGGATAAAAGTGAAGCTGGAAAGGGATGATAAGGGCGAAAAGCGTAAGAGGGGTATAAGCCGATGGGAAAGCTTGAGCAGTAGAACGCAAAACCCTGTCCACCCTACTGGATGCGAGCCACCGTTGATTATACTCTCCGGTGACCAGAGCATCAAGAATTTGCTCGAGGAAAAATTCATTGCGAGGCATATTCAAGATACTGTCAGCTTGCCTGGGCCTACACAGGCGAATGATTAGGGTTATCAACCAAAGCCTTTGTTTTAATAACCTGACCGGTAAGCAGCGGGGTTTGCGGTGGGGTAAAGGAGTCCAGCAGGACCAGGAGGCTGATTTTTTCTGGCCTCTAATCCTATTGACCAATCTGGCATCAGTGGCGCTGAAGGCGCAAACAGCACCACCCAGTATAACTCAATGAATCACAGAGGCACACAAACGAGCGCACCAGGTTAAAAGGTGTAGAGGGTGGACGTGGTCGCATGCACGGAACAAAAGGAAAGCCGGCAGTCAACTTAGCAACGACAGAATGGAAGCGTATGTCTGCACAATAGATATTAAGTGCCTATGGGTGTTGCCAACTCAACTGTCCGCCTCTACCACAGCGGCATCCAACATAGGACAGACTAAACGAGACCCGGCTGGGTAAGCGTTGACCGGGCATCCGTGACAAGTGCCCAAACCAAGGCAGCCTATACAAGTTTATTTGTCGTTTTAGATTAGCTAGCATGATAATCCCTACCTATTACTCGCCCACGTACGCCATCGTTGCGGATACCCGGCGCAATCCGACAGTAATAATGCTACGCAGACAACAATAATCAAATACCTGAACGTGCCTCAGGGTTCCAGACCGGAGGGGACAAGTTTCGTCTTGGTTGTTTTTGCATCAACCACATGCTAAATTAGCGCCAAGTACTGGAGCACCGTCACACATATTGGCGGGCCACTAGTCGTGCTCCTTGACATCCAAGTTGCCTTCGATGCTGTTGATTGATGTGGTCGTCGTGATTGTCCACTCAGGAAAGGTGAGCCCGAGAAATATGTAAATAGTATCCCAGTATTACACGCGTAGCAAGGGCAGAGCGATAGCTTTTGGCAAGCGGTCGCCGTCCTTCAATTTCTTCAGCCGTGTGCGACAGGGATGCCCGTTGTCACCGTTCCTCTTAAACTTCGCCATTGACGACATTCTGTTGATGGCATTTACAGGGCAAGACTTAAAAGGAGAAAACTTATTGACTTTGGTATGCAGACGACATTGCCCTCAACTTTGCAAACCTCTCAGAGGTGCAAAGATGCACTAGGAAAACTAGCGCTGGATGTCAACCGCTTTCGGCTTCGCTTTCCACCTCCGCAGTGCAAAGCTTGCCCTAAGATTGGCTGGGATCGCATCCGGCGCTGACTCTTGGTGGGTATAAGCAAGAAGTCGTGTAGAAATTCCACTATCTTTAACGTTGCATCAGCGTCCTCAGGATCAAAGACGAGATCACTTACCGTATAGCGGAAGCTCGAAGTGGTTTCGCCATGTTCGTCGGCGGCGGGACATCATGCTTGCCCTGAGGATAGAGTGGACAATGCAGCGGTATGTTCGACTTACTGTACGGTTGAGAAACCCGGCCCCTTGCATAAGCAGACAGAAAAAGGATATTTAGGTCTGACCTTCGTGGTCTTGGCAGTTAGGCTCACAGCTGGTGGGAACACGGCGTGAGCAACCAGCATGTTCGATGCATTGATTATGGCACAGGAAAAGGAGCTGAATCGCTCAGCACCGTCAGTCCACGCACCAGGCTTCTATTACTCGGTCACGTGTTGCGCATGCCAGCCCACCGACTACCGCAACGAGCGTTGTTTGCTCGCCGTGCGTGTGAATGGAAAAACAGGTGTTGCCAAGCCATGATTTGCTCGAGAGGAATGAAGGCCTTCACCTCGGAGTTAGCAACTGTTGGAGATTCACAACGCCCTGGCTGTGGTCCAAAGAACGATGAACACGTTTGACTGGATACACTAGCTGACAAGGCTAGGACGCTACCACAGTGGCGTTCCTGCTGTGAGTTTTCTTTGTCCTTCCCTATTGCTTTTAGTGTCCCGCTGCAACCACGATATCATTCTGTAGCGTTATATAATTTTACATCATAATTTGCTTTGTTGCCTTGTAGGTGGCTTTTAGCTTCCCGCAATAGGTGAACACCATCCAACGCTGTTGCCTAATTATGCTGCACGCAAGGCAGCGGTACCCATTCCAGTAAGCCCGCCCATTGGGAGGCGGTAAGGAAATACTAAGTTCTTAAGTAATTTTTACGCGGTACACCTAGCAGTGGCCCAATCCTCCACGTGCCGTGAGCACACACCTGCTGGAGTACAACGCTCCATCGAGATGAATGGAAAGGCAGTGCCTACATTTAGTGGCGCGTCACATGCGTTACGCCGCAGTGTTAGGTACACATATGTGTCTTTTTATCTGGTCAACGCCAATCAGACGATGACATACCGGTTCCTGCCATACAGCTACCGTGCACTTCTGTGGAAGGGAATGATGGATTGTGAGGCGTTGTGTCCAAGGAAAGGCGGATTTCACGGTGATCAAGCTTCCACAGACTGTGAAGGATCTTTGTTCGTGAGACATCAGATTTCACCGAAGTGAGAAGCCAGTGGAGAATATATGGTGTCTGACCATGAAGCAACCGTGTTGGTGTTAAGATATGCCGTGTCAGTTTGCATCCGTGAACGGTATACATTTAAAGCAAAATGCCATTTAAATAGCATCTGGAATAGAAGAAGACTGCACCTACAGATATGCACACGTTCTTGCGATCAACTAAACTAGGTATTTCAGTGTCTTAAATCTGAAGCATTCACGTAAATGAAAAGGAAACTTCCACGACGGTTTTTGAATCAACTGTACTTTCCCATCACTTCCGCAGCATACCCCAAGGTCCCCGGGTGAACCTCCAGGTAACGTTCGCCGCCGCTATCTAATCCGTTGCACCTCCGGTAAGTTTATCTGCACCAAACAGGTGGCTTTTAGAACTGCTGTCTATCTGTGCTGCCTGTGTCACTGATCCGCTACTATTTGTCTGCCTTTAAGTAACGTTTTCCGCCGCTATCTAGTTCGTTGCACCACCCGGTAAGTATTTCCGCTTTTAACAAGTAGCTTTTAGAATTGCTGTGTATTCTTGCGCTCAATATGGGTGATCCGCCGCTACATTTTGCCTCCACATATGCTTTGCGGCCTCTGTACATCGTTGCAACACCGGAACGGGCACTGGTCCATAACTGGTGGCTTTTAGGACTCCTGTTTATCCGTGGCACATGCACTAATAATGGTATTCCTCCACGAAACCTTTTCCGCTGCGTATATACTCCTTTGCACCTCCGGTAAGTGCATTGGCTGTTATTAATTGGTTTTTAAACTCCTGTGTATCCGTGTTGCCTGGATGGCTGATCCGCACCTACTGAGCAGCATCTACGTCACGTGTGCCGCCGCTAGGTACTTCTTTTCACCCACTTTAAGTGTGTCGTCTGCTAAAATGCGGCTTTTAGAACTCCTGTCTATTGCTGCTGCTCAAATGGGTGATGCTCAACTACTGGTCTGCCACCACGTAACATGTATCGCCGCTGTCTACTCTGTTGTATATCCCGTAAGTATATCGGCTATTAATAGATGGCTTTTAAAACGCCTCTCCTTCCGCGATGCTTACTTGTGTGATCCGCCACTACCAGTTTTCTTACGTGTAATATGTGCTGCTGCATATACGCTTCGCCGCACCTGTGGTAGGTGCATTGCTTGTTTACTTTCCGCTTTCAGTACCCCTGTCTATCCGTGGTGCCTACTTTAGTGGTCCGGCACTACTGGCCTGCCTCCACTTCATGTGTGCCACAGCATAAATACTTCTTGGAAGGTCAGGTTAGTGTATTTTACTTTCACGTGCAGGTTTTAGAACTCACGCGTATTCTCTTAGTATGCATGACTGATCTGACCGTCCCGTCGATTGCAGACTACTGCAGAAAGCCAGGTGTCCAGTAGCCACCGCGTATTTTACACACACGATGTTTGCATGTAATATTTCTTTTTAACAAGGTTACATATTTATACGGCTTTACGTGTTCTATCGTCCAAAGTCCGGTTTACATTGCTTTTGAACTGTTACGGTGCCCTCTTACGACGCTGGCGAAAGCATTCCACAGTGTTTAGCCTTGGTGGGTTCAGAGCTACATACACGCTCACGCACCTAGTGGTGAATATTGCTGAATGGTTTAAACGTCGATCCCGTTTACTGCACCAGTCTTCCCTATGTTCGGAACCATTTACATCTACCGTTGCTTATCCGCTAGCACGTTACCGTGCGTCCATTTTGCTTAGCAATTAGCGTTAATACATGAAAACTACCACGCCGGGTAATCCATGGCAGCTTGCAAACTAATGAACACCAACGCAGTAAGCCAATATTTTATGCATTGCATCTACCGCCTGTCCTCCAAGCACCGCGCGACAACGTGACAAATGGATACCACTACATTTTCAAACATCTCGTGCAGCACAGGTGAGTTCCTATGAGCATATTGCCGCCGCGTGCCATCCCCTGCTGTAAAATCGTGAACCCCGGCGTATTTACGCCGTTGTCCAGGATAACGGCTAAAAGAAGTCCCGACTACTCCCTGCGGAAATCAACAACCTCTTCACGTGTAAACATCTAGTAAACATTTCCGTCCAGAACGCTGGAATGTTGCTCTACCTATTTTGCTCCCGCATTCGGTCTCAACCTAGTTGTCCTCAGTTTCACTTAAGATGCCTCTCGCATTCTGGCTTCTGCCATCATCATCGGTTTACCTGTTTCTTTAAAACCATCGCAGCATTCGCTTAACTTTTGTTAAAACGCTTTGTTATATCGGACTTTTGACCCTGCGCGTGCAGAACCTTCTTCCCACGTAGTAGCTGTAGTCTGAGTCACACCAGCGACGTAATGTATAGAACGCGCTTGGAAATTATGTATACTAAACAAAATTACATAAGTTTGAATTTATAATAGGCTCCGGTGAGCGCCACCAGTCTGTGTTATTGCTTCTTGATTCATTGCTGTCTCTGTTTGGCCACCTCTTGTCCGTTGCCCGTTTTTCTGGAGATTTCCACAGGTACATCCGCCAAAACAAAAAGGTTTATCCACTGGGACTGGCCGACCCATCCTCAAAACGCTTGGTCCTTTCTCCAGGAAATGAAAACCCACACACTGGTCCGAATGAAACTCATTCCGCCAATCCGGAGGCGCTACCTTCACGGGGTCTAAACAAATGGGTTTAGCTTGCCTAGTACTCAGAGAATAATTTACTCACCTAGAAGAATATATGTACATGGATCCCCCGTTCAACAACCAAAGACAAATGACTCTGGCGTGATTACCTTCACTGCCTCAAACCTTCCTATTCGCCAGTCACCTGGAGCTTTTCTGATGTCATTTCACGGACAGCGTTGCGCACGTATACGTGGCTATTCCGGTGGCCTTCCATGGAATTTTCACTTGGCCATGGAAACAGTTACACTTACTTAAATTTGCAGGAATCCCAAATCCAATTTGCGGAGAATGGCGTTTTTACCTATTAAGGACATATTCAGCCACAAGCAACAACTTCACTCACCGACCGGCAGTGTTCCAGGACGTGGTGGGTTTTCGCCTGGCAAGCGTTCTCCCTATAAAAAGCCACAAATATCTGCTTATAAACACAGTGACGTGGCGGATGTGACTCGCCACAAAATAAAGTCACTGGCCCGCGGACATCCGGAAAATGGTATCCCACCCACGGACGTCAATCGTTTATTCTCACGTTCCTACCTATAACAAACAGTCAAAAATTCTGCGGCACATGCAAAAGTACAAGCTACATTCATACACAATTGCATACATATATACACCCATACACTTACATTCACTGTTATGCCAAATATGTACTCTGTTCATTTTGCTCACACTATGTTAGCTAAACATGATCACGCATGTACAGGTGTGCCTCGCATTGTCGAGAATAAAAGTTTATTTTTTTTTTATTTAAGTCCAGCGTGGATAGCTGGACACGGTTTGCGAGCCGAACAAGAATATAATAGAATAGCCGGCCCCTATTAACAATGTGTTTACTCACCTGCATCATTATCATTCGACTCTTCGAAGCTTGCATCATTGACCGGCTTCAACGACTGCTGCCGTATCAGCACTAAGCTATTCGGCCAACCAACGAAGAATTTGGGCTGTCAACCGACTGCGAATAATAGAATGCAAAATCGGTCGATACGATGCATAACCGACTTGCGCTACTGTTCAACGAAAGCTACGGCAGTGTTCCAGGACGTGGTGGGTTTTCGTCTGGCAAGCGTTCTCCTTATAAAAATCCACAAACGTCCGCTTAACAACACTGCAACGTGGCGGATGTGACTCGCCACAAAATAAAGTCACAGCTAAGCATTTCACACTGACGCAGTCCTCAGCCTCCTACATCAAACCTGTGCAAGTAATTCTGCTATGAAGAATGCTTTGTTGGAGCACAGATCATCTTTATCTCGTTATGGTTATTAGTTACAACAAAACCTTTTTTAGGCTCCTGTGCTCACAGATCACCACCTGGCGAAATTACCCCAACTTGTGTTTTGACGGATTTTTGCGCGCCACAGCGCCATAATGTCTTTGGTCTGACTATTACCTGACAATATGCTCACTCGTACGGACAACATCATTTCTTTTATAACTTTCCTTAAAACGAAATGTTTTAACATTCCACAGAAGCTATGCTTGTATGCATATTAGATCACGCCTTTACAGGTGTGTCTCGTTTTACCGAGAATATACTATTTATTTATTTATTTATTTATTACTAAATGAACGTGTACCGCGTCGCTCTTTTTTGAGTTGATTTGTATAAACCCCATGTTTCATATGCATATTGTTTCCCTGTTGGTAGTATCGCCGCACATTTCATGTGACGTAATCACGGTAATTGCTAATCGTTCATGAAAGCTCGTGCAAGCCAATGACACGTTTCAATCCAGTCAATATCAAATTCACCCTATCGGGATATGGACATCCTTAGCACTCAGCTTGAATTTGCGATAGTTAAAATAAGTAATACGTCACAGCTTCATAGTTGAGGCTGACGCTACGGTCACGGTACTTATATTAGCTTTCCATGCATGAAGGCAATGAACGGCATCCATGGGTCCGGTAAAGTATCCGCATTAATGCGATAGCATAACCCATTAACATGGCCATAATATGCACTCGTCATGTTTGCAGGAACAACCAGTAATACGTACGCATGCGTATATACGTGCTTTACATACCTACAATTATTTTCATCTCTGGCTGGCTAGCCGAACAACCTCCTCATGGTGCCAGCTGGGTGGTTCAGGTAAATCCCGTTCCAGCAAATCGTTCGGCGGCAGTGTTCCAGAATGTGGTGGGATTTCGCCTGCAAGCGTTCTTCCTATAAAAACCCACAGATATCCGTTTAACAACACTATGACGTAGAGATGTTACTCGCCACTAAATAAAGTCACTGCCTCTTCCCTTTTCCAGAGGATCATTCACACATCACGAACGTCATCCGCTTAAAAGCGTTCCAGTGACTCCCCTTTGATGGCAAACACAACGAACAAAAGCACACACAGAGTCAAATTTACCTACTCACACAACATGGCTCCCTCCAAATACACAGTTGAACATAATTTTACATGTCAACACACACACAAATTCCTGTGCTGTTTGGCAAAATGCACTAATTTGTGCAATTGCCGATCATCCATGTCTGTATTACCATGATCACGCCCTTGTTGATGTGCCTAGCAATGACGATAATAAACTATTTACTTATTTAGTTATTTATTCTCTAAGTTGCTCATTTATCACAATGTGATTGCATATGCTTCACACCAGTCACTCATTCACGTCCCCTAAAACTTTCAATTGCTTTTAGTATGCTGATTGGTTAATGTTATCTATAAAACGAGCACTCCAAATATGCTACCCACCATATTTCAACATGTACTATCGAATAGACTTGTCAATCTGTATACTTAGTAGCAAGTTTTCTCGGGTATTTAACTATTCATTTTCAACTAGGCTATTGCAATCGATCCTTAGATGTACATGAATATAAATATACTTCATGTGTGTCCCTTTAAAACATATGCTAATGCAATAAGATATATGTTATATTTGCAATTATATATAAATAAATACATAAAATGTTTATTTTCGACTAAGCGAGGCACGTCTGCACAGACATGATCATGTTAATCGTACAAACTGTGATCAGTCAATGTACAATGGATCAATGGGATTGTCGCATAGGTTGATATATAAATGTATGTAAGTGTGTATGTGGGCGTGTTTAGCTGTGTTTATGGAATTCGTAAATGCATTCCAGCCTTTTTGATCGTGCTTGAACGTGTGGCCAGTGTTAAATGGGTGCTTGATGGCTGTGGACTTGAAGCGGTCGTCCGGATAAGCAATGGGTGACTTTAGTTGGTGGCGAGTCACAACCGCCACGTCACAGTGTTGTTAAGCGGACATTTGTGGCTTTTTATAGGGAGAACGCTTGCCAGACGGAAACCCACCACGTCCTGGAACACTGCAGCCGAACTATTTGCTGGAAGGGGTTAACCCAATCCACCCAGCTGGCACCACGAGGAGGTTGTTCGGCCAGCCAGCATACAGTCTTACTTTATACACGCATACACTCGTACGTTGGTGCATACCAAAGCACACGCAGTCTTTTATGCAATATGCAGCGAGCTATTTCGATTCCCATTTTAGTTACCACTGGTAATGGCCCATAAACATAAGCGCAGTCGAAAACGTACACATTCGAGCATGCAATTGCCAACAGTAAGTTTTTGTTACGGTGCACCAATAAACCGACTTACGCTTGCTTCCCATTGCAAGAATTACTTTTTCATTTTCAAACTAAAAATAATGCACCCCTTATATTTCATTTCGATTTTTACGCTAAGTACGAACATTTCTAGTCAAGCTAATATATAAATCTCATGGATGCTTTCTGGGCATCTAGACCTGCTGAGAGATAACCTTCCACCTTTATCTTGCACCATTCCACCATAGTTTCCTAGATATCTAGGTCTGCTGTATTTTGAGGCATAACCCAGATTTTGAAATCGCGCGTATAGTCAAGTGGTCCCTCCCGCGGCTTATCCAGCTTTATACAATGCCCGCGGAGACCAGATAATCTAGCGGGATTAAATAGCCAGAACAAAACAGAGTCAAGCATTGCAGAAAGAACAATGAACAGCCTTCGAGCGGGAGGTGACAGCTGTACAATATTCCAAGCATTTTGAGGACACTGTATCCCTTATACAGCATAGCGCGGCGCGTCGGATCCACCAAATGCGATAAATGCTAACTGACAGTGGGATTGTGGTACAAAAGCTTGTTTGTCGTTAAATGTAAAAGTTTGGCTTTAGACGCTTGCGCAAGTTTATTATTATGTTAAGGTCGTGGTTATTATGATAAGAGGGGTTATGTACCAATATACTCTACGGCTTAAACGCGTTACGGCGATGAAACATTTTCCCTCTTCTAGCGAAAGTAGCCATGGCGGGTGACACTTGTGCATTCCGACATATCTTCAAGGAGCCATATCTAAACACTTCAGTGATCCATGAGGAGCTGAAACGTTTTCAGATTGTACCGGCGACATCGTTCATTCGTCTGACTGTAAAACTGCAAAAGCTTACCAAAGGGAGACTGGACAGGTGTTACCGGAAGGCTGCCGGTACCGATGTATACATTTTGTGTGCGCGTCTAACAAGCCATCGGATGTTGCTGGAAACTGGTATGTGTTGTGTATCCGCCTGCTGGAAATATGGTAACAGATACCAGTGGTACGATTGTCCTGCACCGTTCTCAGCGGTTTTGAAGGAAAATGGATACCCTGTCTGCGCTGTTCGCACAGTATTCACGTGGAAACGCTTTGGCTGTATGCCAAAAAGCGGTGGTTAACAGCAGAGCAGGAAATTATGGTTCTTAACCTGATGAAGCCGTTTCGGCGGATGCAGGAGTTGCGTGCCTTTGTGCGTCTTCAACATAACGTTTGGTTAACAAGGCGAGATTTGTATGACACACGACGGCGTCATCGTAAAGCTTGTCTCACGGAAGTGGAGGATGTTATGCAGCTGTTGCGAAGAAATGGACAGGTATAAATTATGCATGAGGGAACAGGGATTCGGCACCTGTTTTTCATCCCAATGGGCATGTTGGAATTGGCGGGCCGGTAGAGGAGGCACATTTGGCGGACTCCAAATATCAGATCAATTACGGCGGTTACATTCTATGGCACTACATATTTGTGGACGACAGCGGTCTTGATATGAGCTGCTTTTATGCGCTTTCGCCCAACGAGGCGGAGGCTATTTACCCGGAGGCAGTGAGAAGTACGCTGGAGTTGGCCACCGGGGTTCCCAAGCTGGCTGACCCTGGCAGCAGTCAGGCTTGTCTCAGAGATTAAGCCATGCATGTCTAAGTGCAGACCTTCAAACGGTGAAACCGCAAATCGCCCATTAACTTAGCTATGGTGCCTTAGATAAATAAATTAATATGTGGTACATTCTCGGTAAAAGGAGACATACTTGGGGAGACGAGAACAAATATGCATAAAAGCACAGCTTCTTTGGAGTAGTAAAACATTTCGTTTTACTGAAAGGTATATCCGAAAAGATGAAGTCCATACAAATAAGCAGTTTGGCAACTGCTAGTCAGACCAAGGAACATGATGGCGCTGGGGCTCGTAAACATCAATTATAACTGTTGTATCAATATACAAGTTGGTCATGGTTTCGCCATGTAGTAATTCATAAGCACTTTAGCCCAAAGAAGGCTTTGGCGCAATCAAAGATTATTAAGAAATCAGAATCTTTTGTGCTCCGTCAAAGCATTATTCATAGACAAATCAGCTGCACAGGTTGTGTGTAGAAGCCTGAGGACTGCGTCAGTGTGAAATATTCAGCTGTGAATTTATTCAGTGGCGAGTCACATCCGCCACATTGCAGTGTTTTTGGGCGGACATTTGTGGCTTTTAATAGGGAGAAGGCTTGCCAAGTGAAAACCCACCACGTCCTGGAATACTGCCATCGCTTTCGTCGAACGGTATTACTAGCCGGCAATGCATCTTACAGACCGATTTTGCATTTCATTATCCGCAGTCGGCTGACGGCCAAATTTCTTCCTTGGCTGACCGATTGACTTGGTAATAATCCGGCAGTAGGTGTTGCAACCAGTCAATGGTGCAAAAGGTTCGCAGAGTCGACTGATAGATGGTGCAGGTGGGTAAAAGCATTGATAGCAGAGGCTGGCTTTGTCTGTTACATACTTGGTCGGTTCGTAAACCTTGTCCAGCTATCTACGCTGAAGTTGTCATAGGGATGAGGCGTGCAGTTATTCCTTGTGGCTGAACACACCCATAACTGGCGAACATACCATTCCTTTGTCCAATGCGGGATGGCTATGAGTTGCTTACTCCGCAAAATAGAATCGGAATTCTATCAAATGCAAGTTTTTGTAATTGTCTCCATGGCCAATGGAAATCTCCATGAAAGGCCATCGGAAAAGCCATTTTTACGAGCGCAAAGCTGTCGTTGAACTGACACCGGGAAAGCTACAGTTGAATGGATATTTGGAATGTTCTTCCAGAAATGTATTGCACCGAAACCAATTTTGAACGCCAGTGAGCAAAAGCAAAGCTAACCGAGACAGTGTATGTAATCACGCCAGAATGGTTTGTCTTTCTTTGTGGAGGAGGGGCTCCGTGTAGATAATGGAGGTGAGTGATTTAGGTTACCGTGAGTACGAGGCGAGCTAAACCCAATTGTTTAGACCCGGGAAAGTGGAGCCTCCAGAATGGCGGAAGGAGATCCAGTTGGAACGACGAGTGGGTTCGCATTCACCTGGAGAGAGAACCAAGTGTTTAGGCCAGCTGGCTATTGAAAATGAGTCGGTCAGTCCCAGAGGATATCCCTTCTTGTTTTGGACGCTGTTCCTGGAAATATCGGAAAAAGGCGGGCAACGGAAAAGTGGCAGACAAACAGAGAGGCAGCAATTAATCAGGGAGCACTATCAAAAGACTGTTGGCGTGCAACAGTGCCTAGGGTACACTAAAACCTTTGTAATTGTGTTTGGTATACACGATTTGTAAGCGCGTTCTATACATCACGTCGCTCGTGTGGCTCAGACTACTACTAAGTTGGAAGAAGGTGCTGCACACACAGGCTCAAGAAACCGAGATAACAAAGCGTGTTGACAAAAGTTGAGCGAATAATACGATTGTTGCATAGCGGCGGACAAACCGATGATGATGACAGCAGTCCGGATGCCAGAGGCACCATAGATAAACCTAAGGCCAAGTAGATTGAGTACACAAAAGCGGGAGCCACAGTACGTAAAGCGGCGTTCCAGGAGGAAAAAGAAATACAAAACATTGGCGAGGAGCAGGTGAATGTGGACGGAAGTGCGAATAGTAATTATTGAGAGTAATTAGGCTAAACCGCTTATACTTCCATAGTCTGAAAGCCGTCAGATCGTAGAGAAAAGGGACACAGAGGGCCAAAACTGCCGTGCATTGGGAGCCGTTATTCTACGTACGGTCACTCTACTAGGCAAATGCGAACATAAGGTAAAGAGAAGAGGCATATGAAGAAGGATAAGACGAACATACTAATGGAAATTATGGTCAAGAAACATTTAACAATGCTTCGCGTGCCGCCAGTAAGTAGGAGCAAGGTCGGAGCGAGTGACAATACCCATGAGGATAATGTGGTCCGGCTAAATGAGCGTAAGCCTTGGGAATAATAATGGAGCGCAATGACAGAGAAGGCCATGGATAGGAGGAAAATAAAAGCAACAGGGGTCTAGACGCAAGTGGAATCGAGCGAAATCGCGGCCTGTCCATGTTCGGAAATGGCACTGACATCTGGGAGTAGTAGGAGGGCAGAAGACCGTTCGGATAACAATAGTTTAGTCGGCGCACTGAGGTTGGGTCGTACAATTGTGGTGAGGATAACCGTGGGGAGAATCAGTGAAAATAGACAGGTTAAATATCAGAGGCTATATTATACAGGGGTGATGAGGCCCGGCAAGCCTCTAGGTGAGGGAAGCCGATCAGAGAGCGAAGTGGCTGTTTTGACATCGGATGAGAAAGTTCAGCAGATTCTTGATATAATAAAAACAGCATTGCGTCCGCAGAATCTAGGCCGTTAACATCCTGGTGGACTGGAAAAGGTCACAGTAATCAGACTGGTCAAAGGGGGCTAGGTTAAGGAAGAGCAATGAGATTTGGCTGCCCGATTGAAGAATTGAAAACAAAGCGCGCGGCAGGGTGATGACGGTCAGGATGAAAAGCTTTATTGCTAAAGGGTGGAGATGCCAAGGATGCTCTCGTACGAAGGAGTATGAACCGTTCAGTTGCGAAAAATGTCGGGTACTATCACAGAAGTCTGCCAAAATTCAGTGAGGAGAAACCAATCAGGCAAGACTGGATTCGTCGTCACATGGAGATTAATTCGGACAGTTAAGGTGGGAATAAAAATAAAGAGCCAGCAGTGATGGACATGTTTGGAATGGAAGAGGCCACGGGTTTACGGGGTATGCTACTGCAAGTCAGGAAGGCTCGCAAGGTAAGAGAAGTTGTGCGTTAGTGATGCAGAGACTTAAACGCTTACATTTCTTTGGTCTGGAAGCTGTCGAAGGGAGAATAAGGCAGGGCATCCAGCGCGCACTTACCGGTTGAGGAAAAATAAAGGCAGAGTGCGCGATAAATGGAGGACAGTGTCGAGGTTGCAAAAGGCTACAAATCAAAAATCAAAAAAGAAAGCATAGCGTTTCGTCTTCAGTTCAATGGCCTGTGATGTCGAAGTAGTCAGAGAGCACGAGACCAATCAAACAACGTTGGATTGGTCGGCACACCGAGGTTGGGTCGTACAGTTAACGTTGGAAGATAGATGGAGTGGGTCTGGAAACGGAAAAATTAAGGAAGGAATTGGCTATGTTAATAAAGAGTGAACCAGTCCAGCAGGCTGCCATGGTGAGAAAGACATGACTTTGAGTCTACAGCTCCTAGACAGTTTATATCTCGGTAGTCTCGAAGAAGTCAAGGTGAAACAGACTGGTCGGGTTAGACTAGGGCAGGGCACTGAGAGCTGGCTCTCCGGCTGAGAGAGAAATAAAGACAGCACGATAATAGGAGGACGGAGTCAAGATAGAAAAGGTTTATAGGCGAGAGATGGGAAAGTCAACGTGGCACTACAGGTACTGGGGACAGAGCGTTTGGCCTTCCGAACAATGGCCGATAACGTAGCAGTAGTCGGAGGGAATGAGACAGATGAACTGAGACTGGCTTAGTCTGCGCATTGTGATTAGGTCGTATAGATCATTCGGGAAGGTAAGTGGAGTGAGTCAGCAGGATTGGACAGGTCCTAGATAGAAGTGGTTATATTAACCTAGGGCGAACAAGTCCAGCAGGCCGTCGAGGTGAGGTGGACACCGGTTTGAGTCGACCAAGCCTAGACCGTTAACATCCCGGTAGCCTGGTAGTAGTCCCAGGGAATTTGACTGATTAGATGAGGCTATATTAGAGCGGGGAACTGAGAGTTGGCCGTCCGACTGAAGAAGCCTTGATTACAGGCGGCGCTTCGTCATCTGAACGATGGCTATTAATGTCACAGCAGTCGGAGAGGTTTCGGAGAGCAGGAGACCGATCGGACGAGACTGGATTAGTCGGCGCAAGGAGATTGAGTCGTATAGTTCGTTTGGAAGGACCAATAGAGTGGGTTGAGAGGTGGACAGGTTAGAGATGGATATGGCTATATTATTGAGGGGTGAACAAGTCCAGCAGGCAGTCAAGGGGTGGGAGACATTGCATTGAACCTACAGAGCCTAGAACGTTATCGTCCCGGTATCATGGAAGTAGTCAAAGGAAAGCAGACCGGCCAGCTGAGCCTAGGTTAGGGCAGGGCACTGAGATTTCGCTGTCTGATTGAGGAAGGATTGAAAACAGAGAACGCAGCAGCAAATAACAGAATCGGAATGGAAAACTTTTACCGCTAAGATTTCGAGAAGCCAATGATGCACCCGTGTTAAGAGCAAGGAGAGCGATTAGGAAAGGGAAACGGTTGGGATAGAAAGGATTTTACTGATAACTTATTGGAAAGACCTTGAAGCACTCTTGTTAAGGGGTATAGAGTGTTCGGTGCTCCGAGTATTGGCCTTTAAAGTCAAGGTAGTCTTAGGGCAGATGACCGATCAGATAAGACTGCGTTAGTCCGCGCGTTGAGGTTAAAGCCTACAGTTAAGGTAGGAAGATAAATAGGAAGGGGCAGTAGAATTAGACAAGAATAAGCTACATTAATAAAGTGTAAGCCATTTTAGCAGGCTGTCTAGGTGTAGTAGACCTACCATTGACTCTGCAGATCCCAGACCATTTGCAGCCCGGTAGTCCTGGATGCAGTTAGAGACTGGGCAAATGAGACTAGGTTATGCAGAGCGCTGAGTTTGCCGTCCGATTGCAAAAGAAATGAAAGCGAACAGTGCCATAAGAGTCGGACGGATTCGGGGGAAGCTGGCTTTATTGATGATTATTTAAGAACCTGACAAGGTTGTACGCATATTGAGATTATTCCGCACAGTATAGTGGATCTGTATGAAAGTCTATATATGAACGGGGCCGTTCTCCCAGAGCTCGTCCTAGAACATGCAGCTGCCCAGTATCTCTGCTAGTTTGGGGACACTTAGTATTCTACTTATGACCGTGGAGAATTGCGTGCTACTATCAGATAGGCTGGCGGCTTCCGGGAGCTTATTCCATAGGTGCATATATCTATAGAGAAAGAAGTTATAACCTAGAGAGCAACGTGTGTTTGGTATTGCGGATAAGTGTGACTTTTGGCGTAGAGGAAAACGTGTATCGCCAATCGGCCGAGACAAACCAGCGACACTTGAGTCCGATGTTTTGCTTGGCTAATATAGGAAAACAAGGTTGGTTTTAAGTCGTCGCCTCCAAAGTGGTTCCAGACCAAGCTGCTTGCAGCGGCCTTGATCGTTGAGCGCAGATGACCCAAGAAGACGCTTAGTGAACGAAGGCTGAACTTCTCAATAACAATCCTGTCAATCTTATTTGCGTTAGTAACAACTATTAAGCAGTACTCTACTATAGGTCGGGCACACAACTTTTAAAACATGATTCGAGACTCTAGCAAGCACATTTACTTCAGTATATAGCCAAAGATAGACCCGGCTTTGGCAGAGCTATAGCTCGCTCGTTCCGCAACATTCAAGGAAATAATATAGTGTACACCGAGGTCGCGCAAGGTGAAGCTGTTATCAAGTGGTGTATCGTTAAGAGTTAATATGTTGGGAGTGTAGAGAACCGGCAGGAAAGGACGTTGCATTTCGTTGGTGAGAACTCTAGTTTCCATAGATCAAACCATGTTTCAAGAGCACCGAAATCGCGTTGAATGCTAGAGAGGCAATTACGTAGACACCTACGAGCAAATGAGAAAATCCCTTTTATGTCATCGGTAGAAGGGTACGGCGTACATTGTTTGAACACCAGGACTACATCATTAAAGTACAGCAAAAGCAGCACAGGGCCCAGGACACGGCCTTGGAATACTCCGCTGGTTACGACTGGCTTTTTGGATGAGGTGTCGCACAGCTGCACTGACTGCGTTCGGTTGGAAAGGTAAGAAGAAAACCATGAAAGGAGGTGGCTGGAGACACCGAATGCTGCTAGTTTGGTCATTAAAACATTCTGCGGGACTCAGTCAATCGCTTTTTTATGTCTAGGAAGATAATGATCAGTGCCTGACCAAGGTAGATGGAGTGTGTTACGTAGTATAAGAATCCAAACTGGCAGGTTTGACAGGAGTTAGTCGGCGGGAACCCGTGTTGGGACCTATTGAGAAGGTTGCGTTGCAGGGGAAAGCAAAGTATCGGGTCCGTTATTATTCTTTTCATGAGTCGGGACTCAATAGGTATGTGACTAATAGGGCGATAATCGTCAATATTTTTGCGACAGCCTCGTTTGTGTCGTGGTATGGCGGTTGCGTGCTTCCAATTGGACGGGAAGTGACGATTCTCCACTGAGATGGTGAAGACACTGAGGAGAAGGACTGGAATGTCCGGGCCTCCGGGTAATAAAATGGAAGAAGGCACACTGTCGGGACCTGGGTCTTGTGACAGTTTCAACGAGAAAAGTGCTAGCCTGATATTGCACAAGTCAAAGTCAGTAGTGTGTATTTGACCTTCAGTAAACTTAAGGAACATATTTGGCAGTACAAGTCCTTGCTAGTGAAGGAGTTACAGAATTGGGTGTTAATGAACTAGCAAAGAGCAACCACACCGTTGACTATAATTTTAGCAGAAAGCACAAGGGCAATAATCTGGATATCTTTCCTGCCACCCCACGGATTCAATAGTCAAATAAGAGCTTTGCCTTGTGTTCAGTAAAACGCGCTGCATGATCTGCTAATGTACGCGCATTACTTTGTGCATTCCTAATATCGGATGTTACTTCGCTATTACGGATGATTAGGTGAAAGCTTATGATCTTGGTGTAGCGGATGCGCATTTTCTTAAGCCTGCTGGTCAATTTGCCTGCAGACGTAGCATCAAGTGTTTGAAGCTTTCGGTTCTTCCTCTCTTTTGGAGTAAGGACAGCTGAGCAGTTGATGAAATGGTTATAAAGCACGTTGATCTAAGTATCTATGTTGTCGGTGAGGAAGAAGTCGCCCCAGGATGAGGCTCGGGGAAGGGAGAAGAAGGTTTCCTAGTTGATGCGCTGGAGGGGCCGAAATATCTCATATCTCGTAACTGCATGACGAAGGGATTTAGGGAGCGCAATGGACGACTTCACAACCTTGTGGTCGCTGCTCGGTATGTTGTCTAACACGCTGGAGCATGCGTGCGAGATACCGTTAGTGAATATAAGGTCCAGTGTGTTCGGCTGTCTAGTCTGTACATTCACATGCTGTGTCTATTCATGGGTGGAAATAGTGTCAACAAGGGCCCTGTTCTTGGGTGTGACTGACTGTCTAAGCCATGAAACATGAGGCGTATTGAAGTCACCATTTTACTCAAACTTCGCTATTGACGAAGTCAGGCAGATTGCATTTGCGGTACACGACTTAGAAGGTGTGGAGCAACACCCAGGAGAACGACTTCTTGACTTGGCATATGCAGACAACGTTGCCCACCTCTGTGACAGCTGCCGGAAAAGCGAAGCCGCACTGGACAGATTAGCACTGCCTGTCAACCACTTCAAGCTTTCCGTTGCACCATTGAATTGCACAGCTTTCCTTCAAGATAGGCAGGGATCGCCAGCGCTGACCCTTGTTGACAATCAGCGAAACGTCAATCACGTCTACATGGGTGATCTGCCACTACTGCTCAGTCTTCACGTAACCGTTGCCGCCGTTATCTAATCTGTTGCACTAACAATAAGTGTATTGTATGTTCATAAGTGGCTTTTAGAACCGCTGTCTATCCGTGCTGCCCAAATAGTTTATCCGCCACTACTGCTCAGCCTTCACGTAATCTTTGCAGCCGCTATCTACTCCGTTGCACCTCCGGTAAGCCTATGGGCTCTTCACAAGTTGTTCCCAGAACACCTGGGTATCTGTACCGCCCATGTGTGTGATCCGCCAATACTTGTTAGCCTCCACGTAACCCTTGCCTTTAATATATACTCAGTTGCACCTCAAGTACGTATATCGGCTATTAATATGTGGCTTTTAGCATGCCACTCTATCCATGTTGCTTAATTGAGTGACCCGCCACTACTGGTTTTCCTAGAAGTAACATGTGCAGCCGCCTATATACTTTGTTGCACCCCCGGTAATTGTATTGTTTGTGCACTTTTTGCTTTCAGAACCCCCGTCTTTCCGTGGTACCTACCTAAGTGATCCGCCACTACCTGTCTGTCACCACCTGCCATGTGCCACAGCATATGTTATATACATATGTTATATACACATATGTCATATACATCGGGGCCAACGGTAGTTTTTCAGGACGTGGTGGGTTATGGTCCGAAAAGCTTTCCCCATAAAAACCACAAATGTATTTGTAACGACGTTGCGACGTGGGGATGTGACGCGCCATCGAACTTACGTCGCTGCCCACTGCTTCACAAGAAGAATGATCTCAATATCTCATATTTGCGAGCACGTGTTTATCAACCACTGTGGACCCCACGCCTACGGGAAAACGGGGAGCAATCTCCGGAGCCATTCGAACCCGCACCTAGCATTTCCGTAACAGAAACAAAGCGATTGTACAGCGCTTCGGCGCCACCTTTCTCTTTGACCTCAATTATTAAGCCCTTCATCCCTGCATCATTCCTGTGCAAAGTTATGTGCAACTATCAAGCAGTGTATTTAGCCAACACTTATTTCTGTCGTGTGGTATACACACGCTTTTAATGTTTCCTCTTGATCATGCCTGTATTGGCATGTCTCGTTTCCACGAGAATATACTTACTTATTTAGTTATTTATAAATACTTCTTCGCATCCTCGGTGATTGCAGTATTTATTCCCAGGTGCCTTTTAGAAAGCGTGACTATTCCCCACGCGTGCATGACTGCTCTGCTCGCCCCATCGCTTATAGGCTACCGCAGAATGCCATGCGTCTATTCACTACCGCGTATTTTACACGCCATAGGTTTGCAAGTAACACAAGTTTGCAACAACTTTAAATGTTTCTACTGCCCAACGCGTTCAATTATCCCATATCCGGTCTATATTGCTTATGAACTGTCACGGTGGCCACTTATGAGGCTGACGAAACCACTTCGTAATGTTCCTCCTTGGTGGGTTCCGAGCTATATGCACGCTCACTCACATAGTGTAAATATTTCTGAATGGTTTAAACGTCGAACGTCTTTATTATACTCATTTTCCCAATGTTCGGAACCATAAACACTCACTGCTACTTATCCACTAGCACGTTCCCATGTACCATACTTGCATTTGCACTTATAATTAATACACGATAACTGTCACGTTGCGTAATCCATTATCGCCGTGCAAACTCATGGACATCACGGCAATAACTGGTTAATTATATGCATTGCATCTACCGCCTGTCCGCAAAGCTGTGGGCAGCACGTTTTCCCTTTGTGAATAAAGAAAAAGCCCTGCGTTTTTAACAATCCTCGTGCAGCGCGGCTGACCTCCTATGAGCCCAGTACCACCGCATACGTTCACCTGCTCTAAAACCTGGAACCCGCTATATTCACCCCGTCGTCTTATTTAACTGCTAATAGAAGTCCCGACGCACCCTTGCAGAAAGCAACGGTTTTTCACGTGCAAACCGCCAAATATGCTTATCCCGTAATCTCTAGCAATACTAACTGCATGTGCAACAATTCGCTTTCTTTTGATTGGATTTGTAGAAACCATCGTCTTTTATGTATGCATGCAGTTTTCTTATTAGCAATATTATTGCACATCACACTACGACTACGACCTTGACCATGACCACGCGAAGTTAGAAACTGTGCGTTTTAGACTTTTTGTTGCTTATTCTGACACATAGTACTATTTATTAGAGTAGTTAGGCGCGTTGCCTCGATATTTTGACGTGTTACACTCTAAGCTATTTAGATCCTATACACAACAACACAGTGTTCCTGAAACACGAATTATGAAGCCGTGCTATTCCATAATGAATACCGAAATTGGAATAAAAGGTAAGGCCGCCCGAGCCAAAATCCGGGGCAAACGTAGAAGTACTCATTCAAATAGCGCAGTTTCTGCCGATCATAGCTCTGCCTAATGCACCGCAAATGCGGTTAAGGCAACCAAACGTCCTGCTGCAAAAGGCAACCTGAATAAACTGCGCCCCTGCAGTGTCCTTCTTATAGAAACACTGAAAGATGCACTTGACAAAGTCAGTGCACTCTCAACTGAAGTTGTTGCTCGTAAAAAATAAATGGCTGTTACCAAAACAGAGCTAGCATAACTTATGCCATTGGCCCAACTCGCAGGAATAAGGACAAATGGCAACGCAGACGAGCTCAAAGATGCCGGCGCCCTTCTTACTGCCATCACTACTGAGATAAACGAGCGTAGGCGCCGTGCCCGGAACGTGCTCGTCTTTAAGGTTCATGACAAACTTCCTGTGGAGAAAGTCACCCGCCTACTTACGTCCATGTGTAACATCCCTCCTGACATGTACTTGAGCAAGCGGCTCAGAAAATCGAAGATCAGTCGCAATTACCCTATCCTTATCGCCTTCATAGCTCAAGAACTGGCTACACGCTTCATAGCAGATCGATTTACCCTAAGAACAAACGCAAACATTGGACCTATTCTTATTAAGCCTGATCTTACGCCGTTGCAAAGAGCTTTCCCACTGGCTACTAATACCAAAGCAAGAAAACAGCCTCATGTTCCATCGCCGGTTGTCAGAGCTACAGCTTGCTCTGCGACAAGCACCAACGTGGATCTGGACCTAACACCCCTGCGTCACGCGTCCACGTCAGCATTGCATACTGACTCAAGCCCCACAGCCCTAATAGATAAAAAGCCAACCAACGTTCCAGACTCGCCTCCGCTAACGATACAAGAAGCTGAGTAAATGCATAATGCCTCCGACATGAGTGACACCTATTCCGAACCTATCAATGTAGACTTCCCGCTGATCAGCTCCCTTCCCTCCCCCTCGTACAAAGCCGTAACCACCGTCGCAACATAACAGACTACCAACAAAGGTCAACAGACGAAACACGGCAGGCCTCGTAATAGGAAGCACTCCCCGCTGATACATCACCATAACAAAGATAACCGTACCCAGGCAATGTTCTCCTAGCACAAACGGACAGCTGATACGCCCCAATCAACATCTGTACCAATGTATCGCGTGAGGTCGAAATCATTCCGATCCCAAACGCCGCCCTCCACGCAGGTTTCGACCCAACCGGCCCAATTACTGCGCAAGCACTACCTACTCGAGACGCCCAACAATGCTATTAAGCCTTAGCAATATAACAAATGCCCTGACTTTCAAAAACCGAGGACGTTCTACCAGTCACCATGACAAAATGAAACTATGAACAGCCCGTGTAACATCAACGCAGTGAGTCCCCTGAAAACCAACTATCCGCCTGGTGCGCCATCGCCCAGTCGGCCCTACAGAAAGTTCTATGCCATCCAAAGGTCAAGTGCACAATTCCCACAACCGCTCGAAACCGTGGGGGACAGAGCACCATCCCAACAAAGAAGACGCCCTTCTGAAAATCTCTACCGCTCCATCAACACCCCCCCGCACTATCTGGCCATCCGTTCTCCTGAACGAGAAATATATCCGGATGACAAGCACTACAACCGGACCAGGCCATCCACGGCCACCTTTTATTTGGGATGCTGCAGGACACGACCCATCTTGCCCATTCCACCAAGAGTTCTCACCAGCTCTCTGTTACCTCCAAAAACTCATTTGCTCACTGCAACTAACCCCCACGGTTGGCTTCAGCCCTCCGGATAGGTTCTACCGTCAACAATATCACTACAGCCTCATTAGCAGCCGACTACTATCAGCCACCCTCTCAAGCACTTCCTGATCACATTCCCAAATCACCCTCTCCACCATTTCTTACCACTTCCATGTACCCTGCGCCAGTTGCACCCTATTGTGCAACTTACACAATCGAACTCCTCCAAATCTCCTTGCGTTGAATCACACAGTATGCTGCTTATTAATGCGCGATCTATTACACACAAGATGCACCTCATTGGCCAATTCATCCCACTCTCATACCCACAGCTGGTTCTCATCACAGAAACGTGGCACCCCTCAAATGCCTCTGACAGCCTACTACGCCTCCCTGACTACACCATATTCTGTAACGGACGAGATAACCAGCAGGGTGGCGGTTGCGGTATCTAGGTCCGGGACGACTTTGGTGCACCGGATTTCAAACCATTATTTATAGGTGACCGTTTTGCCCGTTTTTCCCGAGATTCCCACAGGTACATCCGTCAAAACAAGAAGGTTTATCCACTGGGACTGGCCGACCCATCCTCAAAACGCTTGGTCCTTTCTCCAGGAAATGAAAAACCCACACACTGGTCCAAATGGAGCTCATTCCGCCATTCCGGAGGCGCTAACTTCATGGGGTCTAAACAAATGGGTTTAGTTTGCCTCGTACTCAGAGAACAATGTACTCACCTGGAATAATATATGTACATGGATCCCCCGTTCCACAACCGAAGACAAACAACTCTGGCGTGATTACCTTCACTCCCTCAAACATTCCTATTCGCCAGTCACCTGGAGCTATTCTGATGTCATTTCACGGACAGCGTTGCGCACGTATACGTGGCTATTCCGATGGTCTTCCGTGGAATTTTCGCTTGGATATGGAAACAGTTACACCTACTTACTTCTGCAGGAATCCCAAATCCAATTTTCAGAGCATGGCGTTTTTACCCATTAAGGACATATTCAGCCACAAGAAACAACTTCACTCACCGACCCCATGACAAGTCCAGCGTGGCTAGCTGGACACGGTTTGCGAGCCGAGCAAGAATATAATAGAAGAGCCGGCCTCTATTAACAATGTGTTTACTCACCTGCATCATTATCATGCGACTCTTCGAATCTTGCATCATTGACCGGCCCAACGACTGCTGCCGTTTCAGTACTAAGCCATTCTGCCAACAAACGAAGAATTTTGGCTGTCAACCTACTGCGAATAATAGAATGCCAAATCGGTCTATACGATGCATAACCGACTTGCACTACTGTTCAACGAAAGCTGCAGCAGTGTTCCAGGACGTGGTGGGTTTTCGCCTGGCAAGCGTTCTCCCTATAAAAAGCCACAAATGTTCGCTTAACAACACCGCAACGTGGCGGATGTGACTCGCCACAAAATAAAGTCACAGCTATGCATTTCACACTGACGCAGTCCTCAGCCTTCTACATCGAACCTGTGCAAGTACTTCTGCTATGAAGAATGCTTTGTTGGAGCACAGATCATCCCTATCTCGTAATGGTTATTGGTTGCAACAAAACCTTGTTTAGGCTCCTGTGCTCACGGATCGCCACTTGGCGAAATTACCCCCAACCTGTGTTTTGACGGATTTTGCGCGCCACAGCGCCATAATGTCCCTGGGTCTGACTATTACCTGACAATATGCTCACTCATACTTACAACATCTTTTCTTTTATACCTTTCATTAAAACGAAATGTTTTAACATTCCACAGAAGCTATGCTTGTATGCATATTTGATCACGCCTTTACAGGTGTGTCTCGTTTTACCGAGAATATACCATTTATTTATTTATTTATCTTTATCCAGATGACAGGAGGTCAACGTGCCCTCCTCATCTGTTGCGCATACAACCCTCCACACACATCTAGCAAAAAGACGGATAAACTCGCTAGGCTCTTCACTGCACTCTCCTTAATGCCCCCACTTCACAAGATAGTGGGTGGCGATTTCAATATGCCACTTATCCCCTGGAACAACCAGGTTGCCCCACTCAGATACAGAACTTGCATTGACACGGTCCACGCAATTAACTGGACCCAACAAGTTCACGATCACACCAGGCTTTATAACACCCTAGACTTAACCTTTACGCAAGGTGTCTCTGATGCATTCGCTGGTATATTAGATAATATAAATGGCTGCGACCACAAGGTGGTCAAACACATATTTAAACTTTTTCCTCCACGTTGTGCCACTTCTTTCGCTGGTTAGTTCGGATGCTTGCGCCACTGTGGCAGCAATACAATTTGCATAACATTAAGTACTCTTTTGAAACAATCGAAGACCTAGACCAAATCAGCCTAGCCAACAAGGTTATGTGCCCCGTGGACGTCCAGTAGCTATTAACTAATGTCCCCTCGCTTAAGACAGTTGATTATATTTGATACCTGATAGAAGAAAAGAATTTTCGTCCACCAATACCGGCCGACCTCCTGAGACAGTCTCTGTTACATTGCACGGAGAATGTCGCCTTCCGATTCCAGCAAACCACCTATCGCCAAATTGACGGAGTAGCTATGGGTAGTCCGTTGGGCCCGGTATTGGCTGATTTTTTATGTTGATGCTTGAGAGGAAACTAAGTGGACAGATTTCTCAGCTGCCGTATTATAAACGATATGTAGATGATATCCTTGTTTTTGGTTCCACGAAGATGTAAATTGAACAACTAGTAGACCAACTTAATTATGTTCACGTCAACCTGAAGGCGACTTATGAATACGAATCGAATGGCCGTCTCCCGTATCTAGACATTCTCATGAGTCGCAGGTATAATGGACTGATTAAGCGATCTGTATACAGGAAACCAACATGGTCCGGCCAATACCTACACTTCACTAGCTTCTCACCGATGGCACACAAGCACGCGCTGATAAAAACATTATTCACTCGGGCCAGACGTATCCGCTCCAACAACTGCCTGTCTGAGGAGTTTGAGCTGATCACTAAAACGCTTTTGGAGAATGGCTACCCAAAGCGATTCATAGACAAACATAGCCAAGTTAGACCGCCCAAGGTTATGGTGTTGACAGCCCCTAAGAAGAAGGTGTACATTGAGCTACCATTCAAGGGTGACAACGCAGCTAGAAGGATAACCAAACGCATTGTTTCGGCCATTCAGCGTACATACTGTGCTGCGGAGGCGGTGATAATCAGCAGAACCCGAAAGATACCATTACCTTCAATAAAGGAAGATAAATCCGTCGGCGCCAAATTACATTGTGTCTACCAATTCGTGTGTGACGGCGGTATCAGTTACATCGGCAGGACCAAACGGGTTTTAGGTTCCAGAGTGAAGGAACACTTACCAAAATGGGTTCAACGCGAAGTTACTCAATCCACCTCCGATGATACGTGCTCACGTAAGCCGCCAGCGTCCTCCAGAGGCAGACACATGTTAGCGACTCGTCACCGGGTTAATCCCTTATCAGCGTTCCGGATCTTGATACGTCATACCAATGCACGTCTTTTACGATTTGCCAAGGCCGTCGGATTCATTCAGACTTCTGAGACGTTGCCACTTCTGGTTCGGTTGACATAATTGTCTGCACAAATGCCTTCGGAGGCCTCGTTAAATTTTACACCCTTTAACAATAAAACCGTCCTCACCCTTACCCGAGACGTTATTACTCTAGGCTCTACATTACAAACACTTTGTTCCCCTCGTCCCGAGACTTTCCTTGACATGCTATCTGGCTTTTCATATGGACGCTGCCATCCCTAAAGCTTTTTATCTTATGACACACATTACTGCATATTACTACATATTTCACTCTTTGAGCTGATATTCTAATCTCGTATCAGTGGTCTCTTTGCTTCCTACTACTGTGACCCTAATGATTAGGGATGGGCAGACATATCGGTCTGCTCACATCTCCCTGAAAACATCGTTGGCTTTTCCACTTCACCTCAATAGAGCGCTTCCCTGTTCGCACTCTGCATTACTTTTTCAATTGGACGGATATTCTTTCGGACCTGGCTCTAATCTACCCTCGGCTGACCAGCCCCCGTTTCTGACTGCTTCCCGACTTCCGAGCCATTATTACTCTAGCTCTGCGTTCCAAAATCTCTGTTCCCCCATCCCCTCAAGTCCTACCCGAACGGCCTCCTGCTCTCCGGATTTATCCAGACTTCTGAGACGTAATCTCTCTTAGTTCGGTTGACTCAACTACCTGATTACATTACCTGGAGAGCATCGTGGGTTTTTCCCATCTTTTGTCAAAAAACATTTCACATCCTGACCCCAACTCTTATTATCGCGCTGTGCTTTCATTTCTTCAATTGGAGTGCACGATCTTACTGCTCTGTGGTGATCTAGTCCCACTGACTTGCCTCTTTCTCTTTTATGCTCCAATGCTACTCTGACTTAAGTGGTATGCGCTATGCAGACTCAACACTCTTGTCCCCCTACCCGGAGATTCTGCTTGACTCGCTCACCCTCTATTGTTGCGGACCTTTTCCTGCCTTTAATTTCACGTGCTATTCCTACGCGCCGACTAATCTAGTCTCGCTAGATCAGCCACTTGTTTCCAGTTTTACTTAGAGTTATTCCACGTTACAAACCTTGGTTCGGTTGACTCGACGTCTTGCTCACATCACCTGGAAAGCCTCGTGGGATCCCTCACTACTTATCAGTAAACCTTTCTCATACCGACCCTAACCTTTTCTCATCTCGCTTTCTTTTTTCATTCCCCTTTATTAATCGGACGACCAGCTTTACTGCCCTGCCGTGATCCTGTCTCACTGGACTAGTCTGTTTATCTCTGACTGCTCCCATGATACCGAGCCTTAAACGGTATTGGCTCCGCAGAGTTAACTCTATTACCCCACATTATTGTTATAGCCCCTTTCTTATCTGCATTGTACGACCTAGTCCCAAAGCGCCGATTAACCCAATCCCGCTTAGTCCGTCCCATACTCAATGAATACATATGGACTTCTGAGACGTCACTTCTGTTGGTTCGGCTGACCTATTGGTCCTGTAAACACTACGTGGAGGGCCTCGTGGGCTTTTTCACGCTTTACCAATGATCCATTCTCATCTAGACCCTAACCTTTTCTATCGCTTTCTGTTTTCGTTTCTTTTTAACTCGGACGTCCGACTTTACTGTCCTGCCGTTATCCTCTCTAACCTGACCCGTCTGTCACTTTCTGCCTGCTTTTATTTCCTATTATCCATGGCCTTTTCTCTTATTGCGCTACAGTTTTTATTCCCACAGCTTACACTCATTGCGCCTATCCAAGTTATCCTCGTGCGCATGATCTCATTCGCTCTGAGCTCGCTCCTGAGTATTGGCGGCACTCGGACCATTGCTAAGTGCTGCTTGACTAGTACTTCCATTAGTATGCTCAACTTACCACTCTTCCTATTCCTATGCTCTTTACCTTATGCTCGCACTGGTATACTATTGAGACCGTACGTGTCATAACGACTCCCAAAGCACGGCAGTTTTGGCCCCCTGTGACCATTTTCCTAGATTCTGACGGCTTCTGGACTGTAGAATCATGAACGCTTTAGCTTAATCACTCTTACGAACTACTCCTCGTATTGCCGTCAGCATTCATTCGCTCCTAGCCGATTGTTTGAAATTCCTTTTCCTCTTGGAATGTTGCTCAAGCGATCTTGCTTTGCATTCGGTCTCAACCTAGTTGTCCTCAGTTTCACCTAAGATGCCTCTCTCATTCTGGCTTCTG
This sequence comes from Dicrocoelium dendriticum, assembly GCA_944474145.2. NCBI lineage: Eukaryota > Metazoa > Platyhelminthes > Trematoda > Plagiorchiida > Dicrocoeliidae > Dicrocoelium > Dicrocoelium dendriticum. Next base: position 274,351,661 of record OX104063.1, read on the forward strand.
CCATCATCATCGGTTTACCTGTTTCTCTCCAACCATCGCATCATTCGCTTAACTTTTGTTAAAACGCTTTGTTACATCGGTCTTTTGACCCTGCGCGTGCAGAACCTTCTTCCCACGTAGTAGCTGTAGTCTGAGTCACACCAACGACGTAATGTATAGAACGCGCTTGCAAATTATATATACTAAACAAAATTACATAAGTTTGAATGTCTCATAGGCACCGGTGAGCGCCACCAGTCTGTGTTAGTGCTACTTGATTCATTGCTGTCTCTGTTTGGCCACCTCTTGTCCGTTGCCCGTTTTTCCCGAGATTCCCACAGGTACATCCGCCAAAACAAGAAGGTTTATCCACTGGGACTGGCCGACCCATCCTCAAAACGCTTGGTCCTTGCTCCAGGAAATGAAAAACCCACACACTGGTCCAAATGGAGCTCATTCCGCCATTCCGGAGGCGCTAACTTCATGGGGTCTAAACAAATGGGTTTAGTTTGCCTCGTACTCAGAGAACAATGTACTCACCTGGAATAATATATGTACATGGATCCCCCGTTCCACAACCGAAGACAAACAACTCTGGCGTGATTACCTTCACTCCCTCAAACATTCCTATTCGCCAGTCACCTGGAGCTATTCTGATGTCATTTCACGGGCAGCGTTGCGCACGTATACGTGGCTATTCCGATGGTCTTCCGTGGAATTTTCGCTTGGATATGGAAACAGTTACACCTACTTACATTTGCAGGAATCCCAAATCCAATTTTCAGAGCATGGCGTTTTTACCTATTAAGGACATATTCAGCCACAAGAAACAACTTCACTCACCGACCCCATGACAAGTCCAGCGTGGCTAGCTGGACACGGTTTGCGAGCCGAGCAAGAATATAATAGAAGAGCCGGCCTCTATTAACAATGTGTTTACTCACCTGCATCATTATCATTCGACTCTTCGAATCTTGCATCATTGACCGGCCCAACGACTGCTGCCGTTTCAGTACTAAGCCATTCTGCCAACAAACGAAGAATTTTGGCTGTCAACCGACTGCGAATAATAGAATGCCAAATCGGTCTATACGATGCATAACCGACTTGCACTACTGTTCAACGAAAGCTACGGCAGTGTTCCAGGACGTGGTGGGTTTTCGCCTGGCAAGCGTTCTCCCTATAAAAAGCCACAAATGTCCGCTTAACAACACGCAAATCTTATTACTTTACCTCACAAACAAAGTCACAATACTCATTTCACATTATCATCTAATCCTTCAACTAACCTCACAATAACTCTCACTAATAACTCCTTTCTTATCACAACCAACCATTCAATCTACTTCTTTCAACAAACTTTTTCATTTCCTTTTCCACTTATCTAACTTTCTAAATACCAATTTTTCTTTTATTATTTCTTTCTCTCCAAATTCCACAACTCCCTTTCTACACCATACAATTCATAACCAAACATCCTTTTTCCCAACACTCACACTAAATCCAATCACATAATCACTACCTCATCATCTACACCCAATTCTTTTTCCCTACCTATTAACACACTATTTACTTCTATATTCTTATTTTAATTCTTTTTTTCTCTAA
>OX104063.1:274353747-274478055 GCA_944474145.2 Dicrocoelium dendriticum
ACATTCTCTTGGATTGCTTGCGCAACAGCCCAGATGGTTTGCTTACCTATTATGTGCCACCGTAGGATCCACTAGTAATCACTAGTAACTCCAACTAGTAACTACGTGCTGTTCATGCACCTGACAATCACTAACAACATTCTAACTTCCTTTGCTCTATCCCCACGCAAGTATCGACGCATCAAACGGATACTCGTATTTACTTACTGGTGCAACGCTCTTGTCCCTACGCAGGCAATAGCAATCCACCTATACGGCTAATGATTCTATAGGATACTCAAAAGACATTTTTAGCATAATTATTGTTGCACAGTGTACATGCTTTTGTCTCAAGCCAAAATGTTATAACACAAGACATTAACAATATTCAATTCCATGCCTGTTCTTGCGGTCTTCTCTCGGTTGTCTCTCACTTTCCCTTTTCTCTGAGGTCCGGGACATCTTGGAGATCTGGGATTGGACTGAGGAACAATTTTGGCCCAAGACGGATGGAACAACCCACAAGGACTGACATGGAGGATGGTAAAACTCCGAAAGGACCAACCTACAATCACCATAACCCTTGTCCAGTATGGAGAACTGGACATATCCTCATACTCCCATACATTATACATCTGAAAAATCTGGACAGCGGAAAAAGTGAACATTTGCTCACCTGGACATACAACAAGAAGAAAGATCGCGATGTCCCTCTCCTCCAGCGACCCCAAAAATCATGGCGACCCAGAGCAAAATACCCGTCCAACTAACAGAGGAAATTAGAAGCCATTACCCCGCGAAAAACCGAAGGTAAAACCAGTCGTCAAGCGGCTTTGCCAGTTCAACATTAATGTTCAAAATGCTTTACGGCAGTGTTGCAGGACGTGGTGGGTTTTCGCCTGGCAAGCGTTCTCCCTATAAAAAGCCACAAATGTCTGTTTAACAACACTGCGACGTGGCGGATGTGACTCGCCACTGAATAAAGTCACAGCCCACAACTACATACCGGCAAGTCGACTAGATTCACATAGCAACTCTTCTTGACACCGTTTCAACTATACACCATTGAACTTGGAGTATCATCGTGATACACAACAGTTTTAAACCTTGATCATGCCTAAGTTGGTGCGTCTCTATGAAACTGCGAATAAACCATCTATTTATTTATTTTACCATGGACATACGACCAATTTTTTACTATTACTGTCACAGTTGCCATAAAATGTTTGTACAATTGTACGTATCTGATCATGTCTCCGTGGGCGTGCCTCTCATAGTCGAGAATAAAGTATTTATTTATTTAGTCATCCCAGGCTCTTTCCGAAGTAGTAGTATCTCAACACCATAGCATGAATCGTGAACTTATACACCGCCGTGGTTCAGCATTATATGATATGACTCCCTCAAGCAACTCACTGTATGCTTGCATTCTTCTTGTCTGTTGTCCTTTCTTTATCCGACCTTCTTAGCTCTCGTCTGGCGACCATCATTACGTCATCCGGTCACTGCACAGCTACACCTTGCTAGCTGCACAGCTGTCACTCGTTTATGACACCTAATTAATAGTAGTTCAGCATTCTTACTGGCTTCTCCTAATGTTATTCCTTTAGCACCACAGCATGATCTTATTATATGCGCATCGCCGCGTCTTCGCCAATTTTTGCTCTAAACTATTTAAGAGCCTTAACGTATGCCTGGGATTCATCCGTTAGTTTACCTTTCTTCATGAAGCATTTCTTCTCGCCCTTCTCTCTTGCATGCATATCCCAGTATGCAGCGCAAGCCGCTGTTTTGCCTCACACATATTACTGTTCATTTATACTTTATTTGGTGTATTGTCTTAGACCTTATTACCTGCAGTCATCCCAATCTCGGGCTGGTATTCTCGGGCACTATCCAGCTTGGTACTATTATCTTAGCACCTCAGCTGCTGCGGTTAGGCCTCACCTATCTGATACTCTAAGCAACCTTACTCTACGCTTGCATTTCGGTTATTCCCTGCCCTTTCGTTAATTAATGTTTCTTAGTATCTTAGTTCTTTCCTACTCACACTTGGTCAGCACACAGACGCCCGTTAGCTTCACACTTCTAGGTGTTCATTTCTCACCAATTCTTAGCACCATCGTATGCCTTGTTTCTCTGCGCGGCGCTACATATACATTTGTTCGGCACGTTCACTTTCATTTAACTGATCTATAATACTTCACTTTGATCGATCAATTCTTTCTCATCTAGTAATCTGGGTCCGTTGTTGCAGCAAAGGCTTCAACACACGTTTTCAGGAGGTTAGCTCTCACAGGCTTTTCCTATTTCAATAGGCCATAGCGCTATACTCCTAGGACCCTCGTGTCGTCTTTCTGTCTTGATCACCCGATAATGTTTACTCAGCGCTTGAGTCCTAGCTATCCGCTGACTTACCACCAATTGACCTATGAATCTCTTTTGATGTAGGCTGGCCACCAGCCGTCCATCCACCATTCTAACGCTGCTGGTCACTGAAATCTGTTATCTGTGTTCCCACGCAATAGTCGAATCATAGTAAACTGATACTGCGTTTCTGCTAAATGGCGCAACGCTCTGTATTCATTGTAGATAGTAACACCCAGCTTATACGGCCACTGCTTGCGAAAAACATTCAAAAGGCACTTTCAGCACAATCACTGCTGCACATTGTACATCATTTTTCTCTACTCTAAATGTTATAACATAGGAGTTTAACAGTGATTGTTTCCACGCCTGTTCGTTGCGGACTTGGTTGTCTCTCACCTTCCCTTTTCTCCGAGGTCCGGTACTTCTTTGGGATCTGGGATAGTACCGAGAAACCGCTTTTGTCCGGGACAGGACAACCAATAAGTACCTATGGAGCAGTTGGCTGTACAACAAACGGATACAACTGCACTCAATACCATGACCGTTGTTCAGTGATGATAGCTAGGTTCGAGAACTTCACACTCCTGAAAAGAATACATACTTCTGAAAAATTCAGACGCAAGAAACTGACGTTTTGCCCACTTGAATACTCATAAAGACGATTCTTCGTGAAGCCCACATCCTCGATTCGTCTCACCCATTGGGACAGCCTTGCCCAAGGTACCTGATCAAATAACAGAGGAAATTGATGGGCATTTGCCTGCGGATATCTAAGTGTGAAATCAGTCGACTACCTGGTCTGCCAGTTGTATATTAATGCACCGACAAATTGTTGACAGTGTTGTAGGACGTGGTGGGTTTTTGCCTGGCAGGCGTTCTCCCTATAAAAAGCAACAAATGTCCGTGTAACAACACTGCGACGTGGCGGATGTGACTCGCCACCGAATAAAGTCACCGTCCTGAACCACCTACTGGCTAGTCGACCAGAATCATTATTCCATTGCCCTGACACTTTCGATAATAAGTTACACCATGCCTAAATGTATCGTTTTCATTACACATGCAGTGCCTTGACTGTTTCCGCTACGCACGCTAGAACGCAATGTTTCGTCATTCATTGAAGACTCTATCCCACATGACTACTCACACCTTTTCCGCAGCCTTTACAACCCTCGGCTTACTGCCGACTACACTCATATCAACGTGTTTGTTGCGAAGCAATATTGCATGTAAATATTGATCTTGCCTTGCTTGGTTTGTCTCGACCAATTCGAGAATAAAATATTTATTTATTTGATAAGGCTTTCATCTTCGTCTCTAAGTACTGCTAATAACTAACTAGCGGCGTTCAGTTTATTTGTATTATCAGTTTTTATAATTCCTGACAGAACCGAAAGCGGTTTGAGGTTCTCTAAATTTGCAGTCATCGTAAGCAGTTCATTTTTGAGCATGCTAAGCTCATTTTCTAATTGGCGACTTTTGACTTGAGCTGCACTAAGTGGGTCATCAAACATGACCCTGCAACCCTTCACCACAGATAAATAGGCTGAGGGTGCTCTCGTTGCTGCTGTTTGCATAGCTCTCTTTAAGAAAGAAAGGCAGTACAACGTTTAGCACGCACTGGTCAAGAGTAACCAAAGAATGACAAAGCAATAGACAGCGTGAAACCCGTAAAAATTGGGAAGCCACGAAAACCGATCGAGAGTTGCAAAAGCGATGATGCAGGTAGTATAGAATATATTGTGCTACTGATTAATAACACAAAAAGACCGACAAAGTGGTTATACGCAATTTTCGAAAATCTGAACAGCGACGCAAAAAATACGCACCGTTTCAAATTCGCTGGTGATGACTCATCACTATTATGATGACTCCTCTCTTCATTAACGTGTCCATTTCTGCCGATGCTCTCCGCCCGCATTCCGAGCTTACTAATACGACTTTCTCCTTAGGAATCAACATTCTAGTCTGGTCTGAATGACCTATCTTCTGACTTCTGTGACCCTAATGATCAGGGGTCCGCAGGCCCAATGGTCTGTTTACGTTACCTCGGGAATATCGTTGGTTTTTCCACTCTTCAACAATAGAGCCTTTTCCTTTTCTAATTTTGTTTGCAATAATTTATCCATGGGACAGGTAAATCCTTAGGCCTGGTGTCACTCTAGCGTAGTCTGCTAAGCCTTCTGCTTTCTGACTACTTCCAGAGGTTCCAACCATAACTCTCTAGGCTTTACAGCCCCAGTACTCGGGCGCCCCTATCCTGAGACAACCCACGGTAAGTAAATAAATAAACAAATAAATATTTTATTCTCGACAAAGCGTGACACGTCTTTTGGGCATGATCAGCATATTGCATTATTGTACATGATAGCGGAATAAGCAGCACCAACAGTGGGAGTTGTAAAGTTGGAGACAGTAGTCTGGGCCCATAGAGCCCAAAGGTTGTATGTGGTCTATGTACACAGAATGCGAGAGGTAAAAATAGTGATCAGATCACTTATAAGGTGTGTTGATGAGGAACTAGTCCGATGAGGTCCCGTAAGCAATGTAGGACAGTGAGTAAAGTATGAGGAAACGGGTGGAAAATACTTAAGAATAGTGGTATGTCACTAGTCAGATTTGTAGGCGTGTTCGTGCGAGAGCCGATATATACAGAGAACTTTTAAATGTGGTGTCCATCAACTTGCCAATGTGTTAGGGGTGGTGACTTTATTGAGTGGCGAGTCACATCCGCCACGTCGCAGTGTTGTTAAACAGACATTTGTGGCTTTTTGTAGGGAAAGCGCTTGCCAGACGAAGACCCAACACGTCCTGGAACACTGCCTTTCACATAGCCACTCGTCCCAAATGCTTCTTTTCCGAGGATGTTCATTCTTTTATTCCCACGTTACTCTGGCGGCCTAGCTTCACCTTGCTGACTTATCTGGTTTTGTCCGAACGGACTCTTGTATGCTGACCTCAAACTGGCTTCTGAGGTCTGAATGACCTAGGCCCTCCCGACGAAGGTCTGTTACCCTTAGTGAAAGATCATTGCTAGTATTGACACAACCTATTTCTCATGAACCTTTTCTTCATTAACATGTCCAGATCTGTTGATGCTCCCCGCCAATATTCAGACTTTATAATACGACTTCCACCCTATGAGCCGACATTCTACTCTTGTCTCAATGGTCTCCTTCGTGACTGCTGAGGCCTTAGCGGTGCATCATCGACAGATCCAATGGTCTGTTCACTACACATCAAGACCATCGTAGGCTTTCCCACTTCTCCCCGATAGCTTCTTTTCCTTCCAGACCTTATTATTTCCTTTTCGCGCCCGCTGTTTACCTCACTTTTCAATTGGACGGAGCACTGTTTGGGCCGATCTCTTATCTATCCTCGTCTGCACAGTCCTTCTTTCTGCTCGCTTCCAGACATCCGAGACATAAACGGTTTAGGCTCTGTAGTCCCAACACGCTTTGGCCCTCACCCTTTGTGCTTTGCTCGCCATACTTTCTACCTGTTCCGGTGCAACACACTGCCACCATTACCTTAAGTACATCGCTGGGCATTATCCATCCTTCCTTTTATTAACAAGGATGAATCATCACCTGAAGAATGTCGTCGGATTTTCCACTTCTCCTCAATCGAACCTGTTTTACCGACCCTTTTATTTCCTTCCTGTGCTTCTGTTGCATTCCTACTTCATTTCAAGCTAACCTACATGCATTCGTCCTCCATGACCTCTTACATGCCTGCCAAGTTAGGACTGAGGTACAGCGTCCCGGTCGATGCTTCTGAGTAATAAGCTTTCCCATAATCTGCACACATCGTCCTCCTATCTCTGGTTCCCAATGATTGGGCGTAGGCACATTAGGACTCCTCAAACTCTCGTCGCTTCATGTTCATACCTAATTTAAATAAATAAATAAATATTTATTTATTCTCGACTATGCGAGGCACACGATTTGAGGCGTGATCAGGTATGTACAGCTGTACAGACATTTTATGGGAACTGTGGTGACAGTAGAAAATTGTTCATATGTCCATGCTTGGAACTGTGCGATGGTGAACATGCGAAAGAACGATTTGGTTGTAGTGGGATTGGGATCCATTTGTTTGGACATGATCGCGCCGCCATATATCGCAGTCATACCTCGACAAATAATAGCGAATCCTGTGTGATCCATTGGAAGATAATGGAAGAGCAAGCTATCCAGTATGATGATTCTAATTGCGCTGCCGGTGTGAAGTCATGGGCTGTGACTTTATTCGGTTGCGAGTCACATTCGCCACGTTGCAGTGTTGTTAAACGGACATTTGTGGCTTTTTATAGGGAGAACGCTTGCCAGGTGAAAACCCGCCACGTCCTGAAACACTGCCGCCAATCCATTGAATGGCTAGTTGTAACTGGCTATGTTTATTATTGGGCGTTTTTAGCTCCCTTATTCGCAGTCAACTTGGGTCCCAATTTTCTGCTGACTGATGCGTTATGCGAGTGGCCACTGAGTGCCTGGGTCCTCTCCTGTGCCAGATCGGTAGGTCAGGAACTAAGCATTCTTTCTGGATATGATGTGTTGATCATCTGCAGAACCACGTGAAGACTTGAGGAATATACGTTGAAATATGTTGAAGTCTTGGAGGACAAGATAAGTTCCGAAGAAAGAATCGCAGATCCCCGGGGTATGTAGTGAAATTGATTAGAGATAGGGGAAACCACGGCCATTTGAACGGTCAAAGGGGATTGGAGAGCTTAGAATGACCGATTGTTCAAGCTTTGTATTGGCAGGAGAATGTGCCTTCCGTAGTCGAAAGTCCTCCAGTCAAGAGATATGTGGAACAGTCTTTCATTCTCCAATGATCCTTGATCTGCTGGCTTCTTGTCGTATTTCGCCATTTGTTATACATGTATATGCGAAAGTTAACCCCTAAGTACATGTATAGGGTACAAAATTTCAGTCACCGCCGCAATCAATCGACCGCGTTCCAGCTACATTCCTTTCATCTGTCTGTGTGTCTATCTCTGTATGTTGCCGGTTTCTCGAGTTTGTCAGAGGTATGGCGACACACAACCAAGAATTGTCCATCGTTGCGTTAAAAGTGCCCGTATCTGGGCATGACCGAAAGCATATTTACGGTTTTAACAACTTACTAACTGGACACTACACCCGTTATCGTGCACAGATAATTTTTGGAGGTTTGAACTGTTGGGTTCAGTTTGCCTAGCACTATCTCTTCCACATACCTCGTGCCTGGTGCACTCGTATTGCCTTCAGAAGGCGCTTTCTACTGCCAAAACAAAGCCAGAACAATTGGCCATTCTGAGCGCTGCAATCCGCTTTGACTGCTCAATTGCCCGTGGTTGCCTATACTCCTAATCAATTTTACAGCCAACCTTGGGTGATCTGCGATTTTCCTTTCCGAACCATATCAAAACCATTCAACGTATTCCAATGTTTATCCCTCGGAGACTTCACATACTTCTGCAGATGTTCAACTTCAGATGCAAAAGTAATATTTAGTTCCTAAAATACCAAGCAGGCACAGCTATTCGTTCAACCAGGGCTGGACCCAGGAACACAAAAGGTACTCGCCCAAGGCATCAGCCAACAGAAAACTGGGACGCAAATTGACTGCGAATAAACGGGCTAACAAGCGCTCAACAAGAAACACAGCCAGTTACAACTTGCCATTCAATGGATCAGCGGCGGCTATTCAGGACGTGGTAGGTTTTCACCTAGAAAGCGTTCTCTTTCTAGAAAGCCACAGATGTCCGTTAAGCAACAATGCAACGAGGCGCATGTGACTCGCCTCCGAATAAAGTCACCACCCATAACTTCACACAAGCAGATAAACTAGCGTCACCATTCTAGCTAGGTTCGTTACACTGGAACTTCTACAGCTGCATAGCGTGTTGGCTCTACTTTCTACGAGTTCACGCATATACTGTCGTCTCTTTACGTTCTATGATATCATCGTTGACCTTTGCGTTAATTACGCACGAACTCACTATATTGTCATACCTCTCTGGAGCGTGCTTTTAAATTGTCTTCTAATGAATCGTTTAGGATTCTCGATCTATTATTAGACGAGACACTAATGCAATATATGGCAAGCCGATTATGTCCTAACCAACTGGTCCCGAGCTCACGACAGCCAACTACTTGTTTCGCATTTCCACCATTGTACAGTTCCAAGCATGGACATATGAAAATTTTTCTACTGTCACGGTTACAGTTGCCATAAAATGTTTGTGCGTTTGCGCATCCGTGATCATGCCTTCATGGGCATGCCTTGCATTGTCGAGAATAGAAACACTTCATTTTCATTTTTATTTTATGGTAAACTATACCTCTCATTTTATCTCTCCAAGCTGGCACTGTAATAAAACTTCAGCTGTCACGTCATTAAAAATTATCATGCAGTCTCTTACTCATATAGACGATTCCTCCACAGTACTTTTAGAAAGTGCAGTGTAGTGTTGTCTGACTTACCGATAAAGGTATGCGCATAGGTACAATGCTGAGCACACCAGCTGACCATGCCAAAACATGAACTTACCTCTCCTAAAGGCACACTGGCGATGCACGCCCCATTCTCCTTCTTATCCACCTTCACAAATCCTGTACCCTAAATACAGTTAAATCTGTCGACAAGGTATGGTACTCCATCTTATCGGAATTTGGCGAACAAGTCAAGCAGTCAAATAACGTAACCCACCTCAATATCCCAGATAGACGGCGGTTGGGAAATCTCAAACACTTGCTACTTACTAGCTGCAACCTGTCACCTGTCTCTTACACATGCAAGCGCGTGAGGAAGTGGAGCAGCAAACGAGGTTATCCAAGTATCTTCACCTTCCGCAGTCAAGCGTTTGCTGGATTCACTTTTAGGATAAAATGAGCAATGAGGCGGCGCCTCAACCTCGAACCGATTCTACATAAGCCAAATAAAACTTTTTGAAAAGGGCAGTTGGGTTACCAAAAGAGCCATAAGCCAAGCCAGGTCAAACACGCGCAAAAACTCTACAGTCTTTGCAACGGCGTACACTGCCATTTACTCCAAAACACATCATGTGGTAGACCCAGACGTGTCTCCATAGCTAGCAAAAGAAGACCCAACATTAACAAGCGACCCCTACGAACATACAAAAGTCAACCTAGGAATGTACCTGGCTGTACGAGTATGGGTACACGCGAGTACACGACTTCCTCCATGGGCATAGGAACACCCATGACTACCTCTGGAAAGCATGAAAATGGCCACGCAAACATAAGCGCCTTTACCTTGTGACCTATGGTGCTGTGCGTGCTGCCACCCATAAAAACTTGCAGCATGGCGTTGATATCCTTTAACAAACAACGCCATACTGCTCCTGCTGTCCTGACCCTACAACGCAAGCACAGAAAATCTGCGACTCTACCAGCTCTGGGCTTGCTGAACCAGCGTCGGCTAATAGATTACATGCACGTCATTTCCCAGTGGTACTTCATTTGGTACGACTCACACGTCACTGTGACTTGCAGCTTGCTTGCTCGACTGCCGCTTAACCTACTAAGACACGCAGTTCGCAACTAAACAAGTCGATTGAGGTGCACAACTGCCGCGCGGCTCACAGGCAGGTGTTTATTGCAAACGAAATGCGTTCACTGGGAACTATAGTTTGCCCTGGTTACGCCAATCCATCGTCTTTTGGTTACAGGCAGCGGTAATTAGCTCCGGCTATTATCAACCTCTCAGATCTTAAGCTGAAACAAATCGACAACAATAGAAAAATGGTTAAAGTATTAACGCCTGGCATGGAGCTGTCGATGAACGCTCGCCGAACATGAGACAGGACCCAATACAACGCAAGCTTTAACCCACCCTGCTTGCCCCCATACCGAAACCAAACTCATCCCAGGCACAGCTGCCTCCAAGGTAACACACTGGCACTTGCACTTTTACACTCGCCAGGCCACATGGCCTCAAGAAGTTATGACCTCTGCGAAACCGTAAGCAGCAAGTGAATACAATGACCATGGTGAGCAATGAGCCGGTGCCATAACCGTTAACAAAATTCAGCCAGTTAAATTTCCTTGGAAACTCACCAAAGGTACAACCTTTATGCTGGAGCACAATAAAGCCAGTCCCCTTTTCTGGGACAGTGTAGAATTTCGCGCACCCCGTCAATACCAAACTGTGCAGCACTTTGACCCAATGCAACCTCCCATCTCTTAAACTGGACTCCGTCTCGTCGGTGCCTCCTACCGACTCCAATTTGGTAACATACAACCCCATTCTCAACCTGCGTTTACTAAAATTTGCTAACCCATTCCCGCTTCAGACGGAACGTCACATCAACCGCCAAACCACGCCCGTGACATCCGGTACGGCACGGCCACCTCCAAACCCTCACGTTGTTCTCGCCGACTCCCAAGCCACACTCACCTCTTCGGAGTCCAGCGCCTTCACTGTGCGTCATCCAGCTAAGAACGTCAGGAATCAATACGCTTTTTCTGCGCCTTTCTGTAATGCTGCTCTTCACGCGCTTCCCAATAGATCATGGTCTCACACCGGCAAGTCCCTCATGGAGTCTAATGTCGCACTTCATCTAAGACGCAATGAAGCAGACACTAGTATAATGAAATACCTCTGCAAACTGATCGATGCCGTTTTCCCTTCTGAGGCAACAGCAGCCTCTTAGGGCATGACCCTACAGACTACAATCCCACTCTCGGCACGTCCATGGCCAGTCAGCACTAGTACCGATTCCTAGCAGTCCTTGAACACACACTCGCGAAGACCCGATATTAACAACGCTTGCCGTGCTGTACCCGCTAACGGGGTCCGCTTTGTCTCGCTCGCAACTTGTTCAGGCATTTCAAGGCCTATGTTGTCCCTAACGTATATTTTATCATGGTTATCACTTGTGCTTTTCCGTTAAACTGACAGTAAGATACCGTACGTTTTCATATTTTTGTAACTTATTCTGACATGCAGCCACTATTCAGTAGGACAGGCTAGCGGGTTTATCATACCACCTTGTTTCTGTTAAAACTATGCGTACAAAGCGTGTCTGCGCTTAGACCTGTTAAAACATTGGTTAGGCCAACTAAACCACTCACTAATGCTACAAGCGTTCCCTCAATTTTTGAATGCAAGGTAATCCTTTCAGCTCTACTGAAAGAAGCACCTGACGAAATTAACATGCTTAAGAGCGAGTAAAACAGACAAAATAGCTAAGTCAGTGTGCTGATCGAACCCCTACCATATGTCATGTCACTAGCTCAGATCTTGAGAATCATAGGGACCACTGACGTGGATGAACTCATTGTGGCAGGGGAGCTACTTGCACACATTGGTAATGAAGTTTCCGGATTCGTCGGATAATTCATTACCAGGGAGAAAGACGTAAACAACTTTTACGCCGTCAGCAAAGATAAAGGAGCGGCCTTGCTGCAAACTCCTGCAGAATTCATTGATATATAACAAAATAGGGTAGAACCAAGGACGTTCCACTACACCACGCTACAGGGGACGGAGGTTGGGGTGGATATAGTTTGCTCAACCTTGACAGGCTGCGTACGTCCTATTAGATAGGAACCCGGCTAGTCTAATAGAGGACTGCCTACCCTGTAAGCCTTTACCTTACGCGTCGGGCGCATGTGTGGTACCATGTCAAACGCCTTTTACATATCAAGGTAAAGCATGGCAACTGAAAGATAAGACTCAAGTGCCTCGCTTACTAGATTAAGGAAGTCCAGCTGACAGGTAGCACAACACCGAGCACTTAGAAATGGGTGCTGAGGTAAATTTATGTGCTCGCCTGCATAAAGGTGAGTCATTAGAGCTTCTTTAATCAACTTCTCCATTACTCGCGAGATAACATAAGTGTCGTTGATAAGACGTTATTTACCACGCAATTATTGGCTCATACTAAACCGATACTTCGTACTTTACTTACTGGTACAACGCTCTTGTCTCTACGCAGGCGATAGCAATCCACCCGTACGGCTAATTATTCTATAGGATATGCAAAAGACATTTTCAGCATAATCATTGTTGCACAGTGTACATGCTTTTGTCTCAAGCCCAAACGTTGTAACACAAGACATTAACAATATTGAACTCCATGCCTGTTCTTGCGGTCTTCTCTCGGTTGTCCCTCACTTTCCCTTCTCTCCGAGGTCCGGGACATCTTGGAGATCTGGGATTGGACTGAGGAACAGTTTTGGCCCAAGACGGACGTAACAACCCACAAGGACCGACATGGAGGATGGTGAAACTCCGCAAGGACCGACATACAATCACCATAACCCTTGTCCAGTATGGAGAACTGAACATATCCTCATACTCCCATACATTATACATTTGAAAAATCCGGACAGTGGAAAATTGAAACTCTTGCTCACCTGGACATACAACAAGAAGAAAAATCGCGATGTCCCTCTCCTCCACCGACCTCAAAAATCATGGCGACCCAGATCAAAATACCCGTCCAACTAACAGAGGAAATTAGAAGCCATTACCCCGCGAAAAACCGAAGGTGAAACCAGTCGTCAAGCGGCTTTGCCAGTTCAACATTAATGTTCGAAATGCTTTACGGCAGTGTTGCAGGACGTGGTGGGTTTTCGCCTGGCAAGCGTTCTCCCTATAAAAAGCCACAAATGTCTGTTTAACAACACTGCGACGTGGCGGATCTGCCTCGCCACTGAATGAAGTCACAGCCCACAACTGCATACTGGCAAGTCGACTAGACTCACATATCAACTCTTCCCGACACCGTTTTAACTACACACGATTGAACCCGATGTATCGTCGTGATACACATCTGTTTTTAAACCTTGATCATGTCTGAGTTAAAGTGTCTCTATGAAACTGAGTATAAACTATTTATTTATTTATCTTCTTATAGGCTTCCGCCCTTATGCCTTGGCATAATGATGGAATGTTTCCAAGCGGCCGGGCGTTGACATTTCTGCATTGATAACGTAGAGTTTCAAAAGAAGCATAGGGATATCTTCACCACCGTTCTTAACTAGACTTGGCGGCATTCCGTCTGGACCAGGGTTCCAGAATTACTTAGTAGTTGAAATCGCAGAATGGACACTATTTATGTCAAACTGTAGAGAGGAAAGGTACTGGCTACCGGAAACTTGCAGGGGCAGAAAGGTTGAACCTATTTCTAAACACAACGATTCTTTACAATGTGAGCTGAAGACTTCGCATAAAATCCTTGCGTCACTAGAAGTGTCTTTGGGACTGATCTTTTGAGTGGGGCTATGTTATCCTTAGTTTGAGGTCCGAGAGCGCGGTAGCCAGCTGAGATTCTCAGCTTTGTTTGCCCCATTTAGTGCAGCCATTTCTCGATTGGTTTGCTGCTGCTTAGTCCTGGCAGAAAGCTGATGGACAATCTAATTCGGTCTCATGACGAAGGCAAAATTGAAGGTTTTGTTATTGGATCGTCTAAGCTGACGCGTTCTGTTATGCATTCTAGTCTGGGTCACACTTAGATGATTGCCTTATTAAATGTGACATGGGAGCTAGAGAGTCGAGACAGTGAAATATTTCCTTATAATCAGCTCAGCCAAGCGATCCACAGAATCAGACATGAAGAATGCATCCCAGTTTCTTGATCGGACGAGTACAGTTAACGAGTTGCATCGGGCAGTGTACTACGACTGGGTCTGTTTCTGTTGGGTAGGCATTATGTTGTTTTAAGTAAACTGAGCCATGCCCTAATCTGTGAGCACTGCCTAGAAACACCAGGCCGACTGACACACGTTGCTGGGATGCCGAGAGTAAATATTAGGTCGAGAATATGTTTCGGCATGGTTGCAGCAGGTACATGTTGCGTCCAGCCGCATAAATTGATACATGCTAGTAGGCCTGCATACTTCGTTGCTGCAGCATGCGAGAACAAGTTTAACTCAGGCAGGTTGAACCCCCGGGCAACCAGTTTGTACTCGCAGAAACAATTTGATGCTTGCGCTTTGGTAACCATAAGTGGGTTGTCACCCTTAACTGAGGTATCAGGTTGTCCATAAACGACCAAATAATACCACCGATCCCAGAATATCAGCCGTTAGCCATACTGAATCCATCGCCTCGGCCGCGTTCACGATTCCGGACAATTTGCTGGGTAAGTATTTTTAACGTAAATGGCGCACCCGCCCCCTTGTTTATGCAGAAGAGATTGCATAAACAGCTGATAGTCAAGAAATGAGTAGTCTTCCTCTGAAGCATAAGAGGAAGACCATGTTTCCGCGACAAATATTGCATCAAGGTCGGCGAGGACAGACAGAGAACGCAGGATATTCATTTTTATTGTTTAGGGACCTAGCCTTTATAAGTATATGTGAAAAGGAACACTTGGGGTCTACTTCCCTTACGGAAGACGAGATGAAGCCGTTGATAGTTACTTCGCTAGCTGCAGTATGTGTAGGAAGTGTGTGAGAAGTCATTGTAGATGGTAGTTGGGCGACGAGGAGTTGGGTGCCGGGATGCAACTGTCGCAACTCATCACCAACTGGTCTAAAAAGTGCGTAGGTTGCGGGGTAGGAAGCAGTGGGCTATTCGGCCTATGCATCTGGACAGGCGGCTTAAGTCTGAGGTATGTAGCAGGTGCACAACAACCTGGATGCGCAGGAAGTTGGGCGGAGCTGTGTAGGTTGCCAAATGTAGTGCTCGCCGTAGGTGAATTGGTTGCGGTGGTGGTACTCGGTGCCGTCTCACAAGTATCTGGGGCTTCGGTAGAATCCGCCTCGGTAGGCCGAAATACAGTTGCCAAAACTTGGTACCATTGCGGAGTGGTTAACAATCCAATACTATAGTGCGCAAGGTTCTACTTCGTCTGTTCTGGGCTTGATTGGGGCTGGGAATTTGCTACTCCTTTTAGCTATCTTCTCAAATTGTAACGAATTTTCCGCAATACCGTTAACTATAACGATTGTGCTCTTTAACTCGCCCGTCAATATGTCATCCGGAACCTTAAATGTAACTACGCTAAACTTCATATTATACCAACCCGGCTGCGGCAAGTGTTTGTTTACGGAGCTTGATATTTTAAGGCATGTTTAGGTGACATCAACACCGTAGGTGTGCGACTAGGTGTGTTCCATTTGTAAACCCGTTTGGCACTAAGAGTCTTAGTAGTTTTAGACACAATGCCGTCTAACCGGTTAAGTGTCGCTCTTTGTTTCTTGCTGGACACGCTGGGCTCTCATTGACCATAGCCTCTTTTGATGTTAGGATTCGTCGCAGTCCAACTTAGGCCCCCTTTCAGCGGCCAGAACGTAAGCTGGCTTAGCGTTGTCGCACTGCGAAGTAGTTCACGGTTGGCTATGGGAGTACGCAATTCTGCCTCATCCTTTGCGTTCAGTTTGATAAGAGCCACAAATTTGGTTACACGCTTGGTCAGTCTTTGAACCTGCATTGCATTCTCTGCAATGCCACTAACCGCAATGATTGCACACCTAAATGCGTCCACCGATGTATCGTCTACAACATTGGACACTAGTGCGCTACACAATCCTTTCCCGCACGCAGCATGATTTGATGCTAGGATCTCCAATTTCCTTATTTTCAAAGTTGGTGTCTTTGAGCCCAGCGGCTCGGGTGAACTCGGTGGTGCGGTCCATATACGAGGTACTTTGGCTTGAGGCGTTGGCGGCTCTGTTTTCTGAGTGTAAGTTATGCTGGGCTCGCTTTGATCGTCGTAGAAATTTCCTAACATGTCCGATCTGGATGAGCTGTTTACAGGTTGCCTTAGAGTTTCGTCAACCATTGACCCTTCAGGTATGGATGATCGAGCTTCCTAAGTGGTTGAGCACTTAGTATTAACTGTGGGTTTTCCTATATTGTTCTCGGTTTGGCTGATTTGATATATGTATGATGTGGTTTTATGGATAGCACTGGTCCCAGGGTTTGCAGGTTCTTCCAAGGAATCAAGCGATCCAGTATCCATATCAGACGCAAGGTCAAGCTCCACAGTACGTGAGTCACTTATGTTCACAGGCGTCGGACAGTTATTACAATTCGTCCGAACACATCTGCTCTGTGCAGAACTCTGTCTCAGACTATCGTAACCGCGTTGAAGGTTTTTTATAGGCAAGTCGTGGCTGATCCGGTCCTGTAGATAAGGGCGTCCAGGTCCAACTGACCAGTGTTAGTAGACCAGAAAGGTAGTTATTGTGTTGGAGGTATGATATGATCCACTTTTTCTTTGTAGGTGTGTTCGGTAGCAGACCCCCATTCCGGGTGAGATCTTTGGTAAGTATCTGTTGATAACTCCAGACCTCGGGAAATAGAAGTGGAAAGAAAAGGGGAGCAGCAGAGACTAACAAGAAAACCTGTGACATCATACAGTGTGAATGTGGAAGTCATATATGTTACAACTTGGTGATAATGATACATTAAGGGCAAAGATAATATTACGTGTTTTGTCTTCTGCTACAATCTAAAATATCTATGGGGCAAAGGTTGCTTAAAACCAGAAGTGGGAAGGAGTGGATGAGTGAGGACAAAGAGAAGACGGTGGTCAGCGGTAGAAGAAACAAAAAACTAAATAGGGAATCCAGGAAATGAGGTAAATTCAGATGCAATAGTTTCCCTGAAATTATGCTTTCAAGGTGGTTAGTGTCTGTAGCAAAGAGATATGAAAAACCAATAAGTTACCGCATCAAGTTAGAAGTGAGCGGAAAAATGAATGCAAACAGAGCTTTGATGCACAGAGGCAGCAACAACCTTCAGGGAAAAAGACCAGACAGTATAAAGGTAGATAAGATAAATAAATATATATATATAAATACTTTATTCTCGACTATGCGAGGCACGCCCATGGAGGCATGATCAGATATGTACAACTGTACAAACATTCTATGGCAACTGTGACAGTAACAGTAGAAAATTGGTCGTATGTCCATGATAAAATAAATAAATAGATGGTTTATTCTCAGTTTCATAGAGACGCACCAACTTAGGCATGATCAAGGTATAAAAACTGTTGTGTATCACGATGATACATCGGGTTCAATCGTATGTAGTTGAAACGGTGTCGGGAAGAGTTGATATGTGAGTCTAGTCGACTTGTCGGTATGCAGTTGTGGGCTGTGACTTCATTCAGTGGCGAGGCAGATCCGCCACGTCGCAGTGTTGTTAAACAGACATTTGTGGCTTTTTATAGGGAGAACGCTTGCCAGGCGAAAACCCACCACGTCCTGCAACACTGCCGTAAAGCATTTTGAACATTAATGTTGAACTGGCAAAGCCGCTTGACGACTGGTTTCACCTTCGGTTTTTCGCGGGGTAATGGCTTCTAATTTCCTCTGTTAGTTGGACGGGTATTTTGATCTGGGTCGCCATGATTTTTGAGGTCGGTGGAGGAGAGGGACATCGCGATTTTTCTTCTTGTTGTATGTCCAGGTGAGCAATAGTTTCAAATTTTCCCCTGTCCGGATTTTTCAGATGTATAATGTATGGGAGTATGAGGATATGTCCAGTTCTCCATACTGGACAAGGGTTATGGTGATGGTATGTGGGTCCTTGCGGAGTTTCACCATCCTCCATGTCGGTCCTTGTGTGTTGTTACGTCCGTCTTGGGCCAAAACCGTTCCTCAGTCCAATCCCAGATCTCTAAGATGTCCCGGACCTCGGAGAAAAGGGAAAGTGAGGGACAACCTAGAGAAGACCGCAAGAACAGGCATGGAGTTCAATATTGTTAATGTCTTGTGTTACAACGTTTGGGCTTGAGACAAAAGCATGTACACTGTGCAACAATGATTATGCTGAAAATGTCTTTTGCATATCCTATAGAATCATTAGCCGTACGGGTGGATTGCTATCGCCTGCGTAGGGACAAGAGCGTTGCACCAGTAAGTACAGTACGAGTATCCGTTTGATATGAGTCGATAGTTGCGTGGGGATATAGCAAAGAGTGTTAGAAGGTTGGTAGTGATTGTCAGGTCCATGTACAGCACGTAGTTAGTGTAATCCGAGAGGGGCGCGTAGTAAGCGAAAATAAATAGGTTGCTGCGAGAGAGTCTTAAAGTTCTATTGGTGGCAGGGCAGCGGAGGGACTGGATGCAGATATTCTAAAGGAGTAAAGGTTATTGAGATACGGGGTGGCTACTAACAAGCACTGGATCATTGCATATGCATGGGGCCAATGGCCATTAGCTACGTCTGAAGAGAGATGCCGAATTTATGACGACCGACAGATGGTGGCGCTAGGAGTGACTCAGTCTCCAGATGCAGCTATTCCAATCAGACGCTTTGCCACTAGTGTATGCCTATAGGGTCAATGTGTGTATCTTTAGGCCAGTGAAGGTAAGTGATAGGTCAATAGATCAGCTAAGCTGTGAAGCAAACAATCCAAGAGAATGAACGTTGTAAGAGGGAGCGAGCTCCGGATATCCGCAAAGTTAGATGGGAGCTATAGCAACTAGCTGCTGCTAAGCAGAGATAGTGACTCTGGAAAAGAATGAATCAGTGGCTGCTGTAGCCATGTCATTAAGATGTTTGACCATTACTGGATACCTACAGTTTCGATGAAGAAATCTACATAAATAAATAAATAAATAGGTATATTTCTAGACCTGCTAGAGGCTGCACCCTAAAGGGTTCAGATCAATGCTTACATTTATCTGATGCTCTTGCATGGAAGTTGGCAAAATATATGTTCATCGTTAGCAATTGCAAATGCATTGGCACTGTTTAGTTTACAGCTACTGGGTCGCAGGCGCCCACCTTGACATTTTTCTGGATCCTTCGGGCGATATTGAGCTCCTTGTATTTTATTGTGAAAACTTCGCGGAGGTGTAGTTTGCCTTTTCTCCTTGGAACAGAATCCAATTTGCCACAAGTTCACTTTAAATTGATCGCACAATAATTGGCCCCTCAGTTACCCCAATTGTTGTTGCACACATGGAAGAAATGAATGAAGGGATTATAAGGCATACGAAAAGTTAAAAACAATTCCGATAAATGCAGACATAAATAGAAGCAATTTGTTAAGAGGGAAAATAAATCTGCGTGCTTCAGTAGAAAAATACCAAGCTTTAAGAAACAGACGGCAGAAGAGAATGAAGGTTGGAGATTCAGTGGGTGGCTCCTTGTAATCTACATGGAGCCAACAATGACTAGCTATTACCAAAGAGAGTTGATCAGAGTAGGATAACGGCGCGCTAGGAGAGAGATGAATGGCCAGATTGGAGTTCGGATTAAGCCTTTGGTTACTAGAGGCTCCTACGGTGGCACATAATAGGTCAGCAAACCATCTGAGCTGTGACGCAAACATTCTAAGATAACGAACATTGTAAGAAGGGAGCGACTCCTACAGATCTCCGGATATCCGCAGAGTTAAATGGAAGCTACGGCGACTAGCTGCTGCTAAGCAGAGATAATGGCTCTGAAAAAGAATGAACCAGTGGCTGGTGCAGCCATAGCATTAAGACGTTTGTCCACTATTGGGTACCTACAGTTTCCATGAAGAAGTCAACAGGCGAGCGATGTTTAAGAAAGACAGACGGCAGAAGAAAATGAAGGCTGGAGAGTCAAGGGGTGGCTCCTTGTAGGCTACATGGAGCCAACGATGACTAGCTATTGTCAAGAAAATTTGAGGCGAGTAAGATGAACGACGGATAATAGCGCGCTAGGAGAGAGATGAATGGCCAGCATTGGAGTTCGGATTAAGCCTTCGGTTACTAGTGGATCCTACGGTGGCACAAAATAGGTCAACAAAAGCCATCTGAGCTGTGAAGCAAACAATCCAAGTGAATGAACATTGTAAGAAGGGAGCGAGCTCCGGATATCCGCAAAGTTAAATGGCAGCCATGGCGACTAGCTGCTGTTAAGCAGAGATAGTGGCTCTAGAAATGTATGAGTCAGTGGCTGGTGTAGCCATGTCATTAAGACGTTTGACCATTGCTAGATACCTACAGTTTCGATGGAGAAATCAACGTGCGAGTGAAGCTTAAGAGAGACAGATGGCAAAAGAAAGTGAAGGTTGGAGAGTCAGGGAGTGGCTACTTGTAAGCTACATGGAGTCAACAATGACTATCCTGCTGTCAAGAGGAGTAGACGCGAGTAGGACGAAGGACGCATAACGGCGCGCTAGGAGAGAGGAGAGTGACCAGCAATGGAAGTTTGGGCTAAGCGTTTAGATACTAGTGGATCCTACGGTGGCACGTAATAGGTCAACAAACCAGACTTCAACGCTTTTGTCACCCTACCCGAGAATCTGCTAGACTTCGCTCACCCTCTGTTGTTAAGAATCTTTACCTGTCTTTAAATTTACTCGCTATTCCTACGCGCCGACTAATCTAGTCTCGCTAGATCAGACAGTTGTTTTCAGTTTTACTTATAGTTATTCCACGTTACAAACCTTGGTTCGGCTGACTCGACGTCTTGCTCACATCACCTGGAAATCCTCGTGGGATCCCTTACTACTTGTCAGTATATGTTTTCATACCGACCCTAACTTTGTCTTCTCTCGCATTCTGTTTTCAATCCCTTTCTTATTGGACGTCCTGCTTTACTCCATTGTCGTGATATTGGCTCACTTGCCTAGTCTGTTTCCCTCAGTCTGCTACTACGCTACTAAGACCTACGCGGTATGCGCCCCGTAGTCTAAACATGATGTTTCCCTTAAATTAGAGCCTGCTTGACTTGCTCACCATTTACCTCGGAGAAAAGGGAAAGTGAGGGACAACCTAGAGAAGACCGCAAGAACAGGCATGGAGTTCAATATTGTTGATGTCTTGTGTTACAACGTTTGCGCTTGAGACAAAAGCATGTACACTGTGCAACAATGATTATGCTGAAAATGTCTTTTACATATCCTATAGAATAATTAGCAGTATAGATGGATTGCTATCGCCTGCGTAGGGACAAGAGCGTTGCACCAGGATCTACAGTGCGAGTATCCGTTTGATATGATTCGATAGTTGCGTGGGGATATAGCAAAGTGTGTTAGAAGGTTGGTAATGATTGTCAGGTCCATGAACAGCACGTAGTTAGTGTAATCCGAGAGGGGGCATACCAAGCGAAAATAAATAGGTTGCTGCGAGAGAGTCTTAAAGTTCTATTGGTGGCAGGGCAGCGGAGGGCCTGGATGCAGATATTCTAAATGAGTAAAGGTTATTGAGATACGGGGTGGCTATTAACAAGCACTGGATCATTGCATATGCATGGGGCCAATGGCCATTAGCTACGTCTGAAGAGAGATGCCGAATTTATGACGACCGACAGATGGTATCGCTAGGAGTGACTCAGTCTCCAGATGCAGCTATTCCAATCAGACGCTTTGCCACTAGTGTATGCCTATAGGGTCAATTGGTGTATCTTTAGGCCAGTGAAGGTAGGTGATAGGTCAATAGATCAGCTAAGCTGTGACGCAAACAATCCAAGAGAATGCACGTTGTAACAGGGAGCGAGCTCCGGATATCCGCAAAGTTAGATGGGAGCTATAGCGACTAGCTGCTGCTAAGCAGAGATAGTGGATCTCGAAAAGAATGAATCAGTGGCTGCTGTAGCCATGTCATTAAGATGTTTGACCATTACTGGATACCTACAGTTTCGATGGAGAAATCAACATGGGAGCGAAGCTTTAAGAAACAGACGGCAGAAGAGAATGAAGGTTGGAGATTCAGTGGGTGGCTCCTTGTAATCTACATGGAGCCAGCGAAGACAAGCTATTGTCAAGAAAATTTGAGGCGAGTAAGATGAACGACCGATAATAGCGCGCTAGGAGAGAGATGAATGACAGGCACTGGAGTTCGGTTTAAGCCTCCAGTTGCTAGTGGATCCTACGGTGGCACAAAATAGGTCAACAAACCATCTGAACTGTGAAGCAAACAATCCAAGTGAATGAACATTGTAAGAAGGGAGCTAGCTCCGGATATCCGCAGAGTTAAATGGAAGCTATGGCGACTAGCTGCTGTTAAGCAGAGATAGTGGCTCTAGAAAAGTATGAGTCAGTGGCTGGTGTAGCCATGTCATTAAGACGTTTGACCATTACTGGATACCTACAGTTTCGATGGAGAAATCAACATGCGAGCGAAGCTTAAGAGAGACAGATGGCAAAAGAAAGTGAGGTTGCAGAGTCAGGGAGAGGCTACTTGTAAGCTACATGGTGTCAACAATGACTAGCTGCTGTCAAGAGGAGTAGACGGGAGTAGGACGAAGGAAGCATAACGGCGCGCTAGGAGAGAGTAGAGTGACCAGCAAAAGAGTTTGGGCTAAGCCTGTAGTTACTAGTGGATCCTACGGTGGCACAAAATAGGTCAACAAACCAGACTCAACGCTCTTGTCCCCCTACCCGGAGAATCTGCTTGACTCGCTCACCCTCTATTGTTAAAGACCTTTACCTGCCTTTAGATTTACTCGCTATTCCTACGCGCCGACTAATCTAGTCTCGCTAGACCAGACACTTGTTTTCAGTTTTACTTAGACTTATTCCACGTTACAAACCTTGGTTCGGCTGACTCGACGTCTTGCTCACATCACCTGGAAATCCTCGTGGGATCCCTTACTACTTGTCAGTATACGTTTTCATACCGACCCTAAATTTTTCTTCTCTCGCTTTCTGTTTTCAATCCCTTTCTTATCGGACATCCTTTACTCCATTGCCGTGATATTGGCTCACTTGCCTAGTCTGTTTCCCTCAGTCTGCTACTATGCTACTAAGACATACGCGGTATGCGCCCCGTAGTCTTAACATGATGTTTCCCTTAAATTTAGAGCCTGCTTGACTTGCTCATCATTTACTGCTGGCCCCTTGCTTACCTTTACTACATGTCCTTATCCAAACGCGCCGACTAATCAAGTCTTACCCGATCGGCCTCCTGCTCTCCGGATTTATTCAGACTTCTGAGACGTCACCTCTCTTTGCTCGTCTGACTCTACTATCCCTTTACATTACCTAGAGAGCCTAATGGACTTCTCTTACCCATCGTGAATAAACCCTTCTCATCCTGTCGCTAACTTACGTTTTATCGCGCTCTGTTCTCAATTGTTCTTCAACTGTCGGTGTGGTGATCAAGTCCACCGATCAGTTCCCTTCTCTCTGCTTGCTGATATGCTACACTGACTTAAGTGGTTTACGCTATACAGACTCAACGCTCTTGATCCCTTACTTCGTGAGGCTGCTAGACTCGTTCACCTTTTGTTACAGCCTCTTTTCCTGCCTTTAATTTTACGTACTATTCCTACGCGCCGACTAACCTAGTCTCGCAAATCAGCTACTTGTTTCCAGTTTTACTTAGAGTTATTCCACATTACAAACCTTGTTTCCGCTGACTCGACGTCTTGCTTACATCACCTGGAATGCTTTGTGGGCTCCCTCGCTTCTTATCAGTAAACCATTCTCATAGCGACCCTAACCTTTTCTTATCTCACTTTCTCTTTTCATTCCCCTTTATTAATCGGTCGGCCAGCCTTACTGCCCTGCCGTGATCCTGTCTCACTGGACTAGTCTGTTTATCTCTGACTGCTCCCATGATACCGAGCCTTAAACGGTATTGGCTCCCCAGAGTTAACTCTATTACCCTACATTATTGTTATAGCCTCTTTCTTGTCTGCATTGTACGACCTATTCCCAAAGCGCCGATTAACCCAATCCCGCTTAGTCCGTCCCGTACTCAACGAATACATATGGACTTCTGAGATGTCACTTCTGTTGGCTCGGCTGACCTTTTGGTCCTGTAAACACTACGTGGAGGGCCTCGTGGGCTTTTTCACACTTTAACAATGATCCATTCTCATCTAGACCCTAACCTTTTCTATCGCTTTCTGTTTTCGTTTCTTTTTAATTTGGACGTCCGGCTTTACTCTCCTGCCGTTATCCTCTCTCACCTGACCCGTCTGTCAATCTCTGCCTGCTTTTATTTCCTATTATCCATGGCCTATTCTCTTATTGCGCTCTAATTTTTGTTCCCACAGCTTACACTCCTTGCGCCTATCCAAGTTATCCTCGTGTGCATGATCTTATTCGCTCTGAGCTCGCTCCTGAGTATTGGCGGCACTCGGACAATTGTTAATTGTTGCTTGACTAGTACTTCCATTAGTATGATCAACTTACCACTCTTCCTATTCCTATGCTCTTTACCTTATGCTCGCACTGGTATACTATTGAGACCGTACGTGTCATAATGACACCCAATGCACGGCAGTTTTGGCCCCCTGTGACCATTTTCTTAGATTCTGACGGCTTTTGGACTGTAGAATCATGCATGCTTTAGCGTAATTACTCTCACGAACTACTCCTCGTATTGCCGTCAGCATTCATTCGCTCCTAGCCGATTGCTTGAAATTCCTTTTCCTCTTGGAATGTTGCTCAACCGATCTTGCTCCCGCATTCGGTCTCAACCTAGTTGTCCTCAGTTTCACCTAAGATGCCTCTCGCATTCGAACTTCTGCCATCATCATCGGTGTACCTGTTTCTCTAAAACCATCGCATCATTCGCTTAACTTTTGTTAAAACGCTTTGTTATATCGGTCTTTTGACCCTGCGCGTGCAGAACCCTCTTCCCACATAGTAGCTGTAGTCTGAGTCACACCAGCAACGTAATGTATAGAACGCGCTTGCGAATTATGTATACTAAACAAAATTACATAAGTTTGAATGTATCATAGGCACCGGTGAGCGCCACCAGTCTGTTTTAGTGCCTCTTGATTCATTGCTGTCTGTGTTTGGCCACCTCTTGTCCGTTGCCCGTTTTTCCCGGGATTCTCACAGGTACATCCGCCAAAACAAGAAGGTTTATCCACTGGGACTGGCCGACCCATCCTCAAAACGCTTGGTCCTTTCTCCAGGAAATGCAAAACCCACACACTGGTCCAAATGGAGCTCATTCCGCCATTCCGGAGCCGCTACCATCACGGGGTCTAAACAAATGGGTTTAGCTTGCCTCGTACTCAGAGAACAATTTACTCACCCAGAATAATATATGTACATGGATCCCCCGTTCCACAACCGAAGACAAACAACACTGGCGTGATTACCTTCACTCCCTCAAACATTCCTATTCGCCAGTCACCTGGAGCTATTCTGATGTCATTTCACGGACAGCGTTGCGCACGTATACGTGGCTATTCCGATGGTCTTCCATGGAATTTTCACTTGGCTATGGAAACAGTTACACTTACTTACATCTGCAGAAATCCCAAATCCAATTTGCAGAGAATGGCGTTTTTACCTATTAAGGACATATTCAGCCACAAGAAACAACTTCACTCACCGACCCCATGACAAGTCCAGCGTGGATAGCTGGACACGGTTTGCGAGCCGAACAAGAATATAATAGAAGAGCCGGCCTCTATTAACAATGTGGTTACTCACCTGCATCATTATCATTTGACTCTTCGAATCTTGCATCATTGACCGGCCCCAACGACTGCTGCCGTATCAGAACTAAGCCATTCGGCCAACCAACGAAGAATTTTGGCTGTCAACCGACTGCGAATAATAGAATGCAAAATCGGTCTATACGATGCATAACCGACTTGCACTACAGTTCAACGAAAGCTACGGCAGTGTTCCAGGGCGTGGTGGGTTTTCGCCTAGCAAGCGTTCTCCTTATAAAAAGCCACAAATATCCGCTTAACAACACTGCAACGTGGCGGATGTGACTTGCCACAAAATAAAGTCACAGCTAAGCATTTCACACTGACGCAGTCCTCAGCCTTCTACATCGAACCTGTGCAAATAATTATGCCGTGAAGAATGCTTTGTTGGAGCACAGACCATCCCTATCTCGAAATGGTTATTGGTTGCAACAAAACCTTGTTAAGGCTCCTGTGCTCACGGATCACTACCTGGCGGAATTACCCCCAACTTGTGTTTTGACGGATTTTTGCGCGCCACAGCGCCATAATGTCCCTGGGTCTGACTATTACCTGACAGTATGCTCACTCATACGGACAACATCTTTTCTTTTATAACTTTCATTAAAACAAAATTCGTTAACATTCCACAGAAGCTATGCTTGTATGCATGTTTGATCACGCCTTTACAGGTGTGTCTCGTTTTACCGAGAATATACCATTTATTTATTTATTTATCTGAGCTGTGACGCAAACATTCTAAGATAATGAACATTGTAAGAAGGGAGCGACTCCTACAGATCGCCGGATATCCGCAGAGTTAAATGGAAGCTATGGCGACTAGCTTCTGCTAAGCAGAGATAGTGGCTCTAGAAAAGTATGAGTCAGTGGTTGGTGTAGCCATGTCATTAAGACGTTTGACCATTACTGGATACCTACAGTTTCGATGGAGAAATCAACATGCGAGCGAAGCTTAAGAGAGACAGATGGCAAAAGAAAGTGAAGGTTGGAGAGTCAGGGAGTGGCTACTTGTAAGCTACATGGAGTCCACAATGACTATCTGTTGTCAAGAGAAGTAGACGCGAGTAGGACGAAGGACGCATAACGGCGCGCTAGGAGAGAGTAGAGTGACCAGCAATAGAGTTTGGGCTAAGCCTTCAGTTACTAGTGGATCCAACGGTGGCACAAAATAGGTCAGCAAATCATCTGAGCTGTGACGCAAGCCATCCAAGAGGATGAATAATGTAAGAAAGGATCGACTCTTAGAGCTCCGGATATCGGCAGAGTTATATGGAAGCTATGGCGACTAGCTGCTGCTGAGCAGAGATAGTGGCTCTAGAAAAGGATGAATCAGAGGCTGTTGTAATTATAACATTAAGACGTTTGTCCACTATTGGATACCTACAGTTTCCATGAAGAAGTCAACAGGCGAGCGATGTTTAAGAGAGACAGAAGGCAAAAGGAAATGAAGGCTGGAGAGTCAAGGGGTTGCTCGTTGTAGGCTACATGGAGCCAACGATGACTAGCTATTTTCAAGAAAATTTGAGGCGAGTAAGATGAACGGCCGATAATAGCGCGCTAGGAGAGAGATGAATGGCAGGCATTGGAGTTCGGAGTAAGCCATCGGTTACTAGTAATCCTACGGTGGCACGTAATAGGTCAACAAACCATCTGAGCTGTGACGCAAGCAATCCAAGAGAAGGAACATTGCAAGAATGGAGCGACTCCTACAGATCTCCGGATATCCGCAGAGTTAAATGGAAGCTATGGCGACTTGCTGCTGCTAAGCAGAGATAGTGGCTCTGGAGGAGAATGAATCAGTGGCTGGTGCAGCCATATCATTAAGACCTTTGACCACTATTGGATACCTGCAGTTTGGACGAAGAAGTCGACACGCGAGCGAAGCTTAGAGAGACACACGGCGAAAAAAAAGTAGGCTGGATAGTCAAGAAGTGGCTCCTTGCAAGCTACATGGAGCCAACAATGACTGGCTGCTGTCAAGTGGAGGTAACGAGAGTAAGAGGAACGATGGATAACGGCGCGGTATTAGAGAGATGTGGAGTCGGGAAGAGAATAGTGTCGAAGGTAAGAAGAGGCGATTATAAGTGGTCTGGTCCAGTTTCAAAAAACTCTTCTTCAGGACAGTTTATATTCAGTAGTTTGGAAACTTGTGTGACAGAGAGGTATTTACTAATAGAGAAGCGGAACTGGTTTATGTTCATGGATGCCCTTATTGTGAGAGGTAACCTATTGCATACGTGTGCGTATCTGTAGAGGTAGAAGTTGGAGCGAATGCTGCTGCGCGTTCTTGTTAGGATAATGGAGTAGGGTCTATCACGTAGGGGGTACGAAGTGATATATGAGTCTGAGACAGGGTTATTTGGCTCCCACTAATGTTGTTAATGAGCGAGTATAGGAAAGCGAGGTTGGTTTTCAATCGGCGCAGCCATAACAGGTCGAGCTTAAGTGTGTTGCACCGATCACGGCAGCTCAGACTTGAGTGCCCCAGGAGGCGTTTCGTGTAGGTACGCTGAACCTTTTCGAGGGCTATTCGGTCGCATTTTCTAAGGTTGGTGAATGCTATAGAGCAGTATTCTGGCAGGGGCCGGGCACATGTTTTGTAGAGCACAGTTCTAGCTTTCTGTATTGTCATGGTTTTGAGGATGTAACCGATGAGAGGGCATGTTTTAGCTGCGGAATAAATTACTTGTTCCGCGAAGTTCAGCGAACAGGAGTAGTGTACGCCTAAGTCACGCACTGTTAGGCAGTTCCCTAATGGCGGGCCTTGCAGCATTAAGGTATTTGGAGGAATGGTGCATCGTTACGTAAGGACATTGCATTTTGATGGTGTAAAATCAGACTTCCATATGTCGCACCATGCAGTTAGCGATCTTAAGTCGTATTGTATATGGGGATCGTGTAGCTAGGGACAGAGCAGTGCTTAGGTCTCAGTAGTCGGAAAGCAGTCAGAAGATTAGAGAAGCTGGTCATAAGCAGTTAATTCATACGACAGGCGTAGATTCATACGTCAGTTTGAGGAGGGATCCAGAACCGTGTAACCAAGCAGGTTAGCATACGCTTAGGATGCTAGGGCATGGTAAGGTAGTGTGAAAAAGCCTTATCCAGATACTAGCTAAAAAGGGTGAGTGTGCTGTAAACCAGACTTGTAAGCCTTCATGGTCTTAACAATATAAGGAAACAACAAATTGATTTGAGGGAACACGAGACGAACGCAACGGACAGGAAAAAGGCAGGCCAGGTGAGGTGAGAAATGGATAAGTGGCTGAAATCGAATGCAGCGTCCCATTCGTGCTATTGTTCTTAAAGTTGATGGGCTATATGTCTATGACTCCATTTACAATAACTTTGGCTCCCGCTCCACAACACATCCGGCTCCCACCACCACTCTTCTATGCTGCCTGCTAGACTTATACTTTACACTGTAGAGGCGCACTTTGGGGTGGAGCACTATGTATCGTTTAGCGCTGCAGCCCTTACCACTCCGTTGGTCCACCTCGCTTTCAGCGCTGGCATTGCCAGAATATCCTCAGCACAGCTGCAGTACGTACTCCCGTCTCTTTTTTCCTGGTTCACAATAAATCCGGCTTCTTCCACTGCTCTTCTCTGCCGTCTGTTTGACTTGTATTATTCACTAAATTAGCCCACCTAGAGTGGAACACAGTATCTTTTGGCGATGCAGTCCATAGCATTTGGTTACTTCACGTCCCTTTCTGAGCTGGCTCCGCAACCTTTTCCTCCCTACAGCTATAGTGTGTAGTCCCGTCTCCTCACACTCCATTTTCGTACTTCGTGTGCCTATAAGTATATGCTTCTCCTTCGGATAGCGAGCGAATCCTGCTTCTCAATTAACCCGGCACGCACTCCTACTCTTCTCTATCGTCGATCCGACTTATATTCTTCAATGTAGAAGTCCACCCCAAGGTGGCGCACATAGTAGTTTCGACGCTGCTGCCCAGCGTATTCCGCTACCCCAGGCCCGTTTCAGAGGTGGCTCAGCAACTGTTCTCTCGCCATAGCTGTGATATGTAGTCCCGACTATTATCGCTTCTGATTTAAATTTTGTATTCCTATTAGTACATGCCACATACTTAGATAACGCACGGCTCATGCTTCACAAATAATCAGGCAGGCCCCTTTACTCTTCGCTGCCGACTCATCAGAGATTTATGTCCCAGTGCAGAAGCAAACCTTAAGTGAAACACTTAGCACCTCCTGGTGGTGCCGTCTGTATTATTCCCCTAGCTCTGGGAACTTCTAGAGCTGGCTCTACAACCTTTCTCCCGTTACAGTTGTTGCAAGTATTGCGGTCTGTTCTCCCTCCATTTTCATAGCTGTATATCCATTAGACCAGGTCTGAGACTAAAATAGCGTGCCGCTCCTGGTTCCTAATTACTCATGCTGCCAGAAACTCACTCCCCGGCCATCTATTCGACTTTTGCGATCCACCTTGGATGTCCACCTTTGAGTGGAATATCTAGTATATTTTGGCGCTGCTGCATACACTAAGCTGATATTACTGGTCCCTTTCAGAGCTGGCCCTGCAAACGTTTTCCCGCTACAGACTTAATACGTAATTCCTTCTCCTATTGGCTCCTGTTTTTAAGGTTGAATGTCTATCAGTCCGTGCCCCGTCATAAGACAACGAGTGGTTTCTTTCTCACAATTAATCCGCCTCCCAGTAACGCTCTTTCCTGCCATCTCTTTGATTTGTATTCCAGGCCACTTTCGACGCTGGCTTTTCAACCGTTTTCTCACAACAGCTAGTAAATAGTCTCCCCTATTCTCCTCGCAACCACGCTGACACCGTCTCACACCAGCACCCAGCTGTTTCTATAACATTCGATTACTGAAGATGTTACGTTACCATTTTCCTGGATCTTTAATACAACGTAGCAACTCCACTGGCTCTCATACATATTCGAAAGATAAGCTCTGTCCTGTCGACCAGTCGCTCAACCTATACCTTAGTTTCATATTCCACTACTTACTATGCTCTTCTAAGTACCTCAACTCATTCACCGGTTAGAATGTTCTGATTCTCAAGGCTTCCAAACAGGAAAACGGTTGCGTATGCTAGGTAAATGCGGACAGCGTACGTCTCCCACATTCAACAAATATCGGGTCTCGTCATTGCATGCAAGACAGCAGAACTGACGTATAACATATTCGTCTATTACGTTGCGTTTGACCAGCAACAAACAAACAAACAATCATGGTTGTACCTATACATTAACATTGTCCCGTTCAATTTCCTTGGCAGTTTGCTCTGTCCGTTTCTCTTTTCTCCCTTGTTCTGAAAGATAAGCTTATCTGCACAGAACACTTTGGAGGACATGCCTGTAACGCTCACCTGGCCAAGTAACCAACAGGGAACATGGAGATCACCTCACATGCACGACACACCAAAGGAACCAGGAAAACTTTTCAAATCCATACGAAGCACCCGAGTGGTCCGATTACAACACCTAAAAGCACTTGCGGTCAACTCCAAAGGAGAAAACTACACAACCATACAGAAACAAATTGGCGAAACATGACTGCGAATATCCGCGAGGATGATCGGTCGGATGCGACTTTGTTAGTCACGTCAACGGTCAAGATTGTTCCAGGACTTGGTGGGTTTTGGCCTGGCAAACGCCGTCCCTACAAGGAGCCACAAATGTCTGTTAAACAACACTGCGACGTGGCGGATTTGACTCGGCACTCGATAAAGTCACGGCACCAGCTATGCAATGGCCATTTGACCGACACCAGATCTCACAAAATCTGTGCATATGTCGCTCTCGTATGACCACGCCTGCATGTTTGAGCAGTGACACTTTATTATTATTATAGGATGTTTAAATAAGACAATGAGAAGACTGGTATAGCGAGATGGAACCATTTCATGTTATCTGCTCACTTGCAAACGAACAACATAAAGATGAAGCGCGTGACAGAAAAATCGAGGATTTACAAATGGTCACATAGGAAAATTACGTAGACGCAAGAATAACCGATCAACGAGCATGATCTAAGGGTCATGAGCCCCAAGGAAACTTCAGGGAGACTGTTAATTTGTTGACATCTTCATGACGGTGGTTGAAATGAGATGTGAGCCGCACATCAAGCAACTGTTTATACAGGCGATACGTAAATGACACACTAGTGATCGCCCCGTGTGAAGACTCTGTTCTATCTTTTCTCAATGTGCTCGATAACGCACATCCAAACGCCCGGTTTACCTTTGAGATGGAGGATAACAATTGCCTTCCGTTTTTGGATGTGCTGCTGACCAGACGAGAAGACGGCTGCATAAAACGTTCTGTTCGCAGGAAAGTTATATGAAGAGGATCATATGAACACTTAGACATCTTCGCCCCTATACAATACAAACGGTGCTTAGTCAAGACGCTGTCTAATTGAGCCCGCAGCATATGCACTGACGACTGTTTGGAATCAGAATTGCTGTTTATCACACAGACGCTACAGGCCAACGGATA
This sequence comes from Dicrocoelium dendriticum, assembly GCA_944474145.2. NCBI lineage: Eukaryota > Metazoa > Platyhelminthes > Trematoda > Plagiorchiida > Dicrocoeliidae > Dicrocoelium > Dicrocoelium dendriticum. Next base: position 274,385,883 of record OX104063.1, read on the forward strand.
TCCAAAGGCGTTTATGCGATTCCACTGTCAACTAAGGGAAAACAGGCTAAGGGTACTTACTCTGCCCAAACTGTCTGTCTACCTTCAATTAACTTTCAAAGGTGATATCATGGCCTCCCCACTTTGTACAGCGATTCGTCGGGCATTCAATGCCACCAAGTTCTGCCCCATTTGGGAGATCAGGAAGTTGCTTATGCCTACAGTGAAACCTACTCAACCGATCTCCGCCACAACCCATTTTATTTACTAAGCCTTTTCTAACTTAGATACTAGCTACATTAGCGGAACAGATCGAGCCTTGGGCAAGCGCATTAGAAAGCATATCCCGAAACGGATTGCTAAAATATCGACACAGCCAGCAGCCGAACGAGAAAAGATATCTAAGCCTCAGTGCATCATCGATCGCCAGACATCTACTCGAATCAGGCCATCAGGTTGACCCTACGTCAACATTTACAGTTATCTACCGAAATAAAAGCCCCAAAGTATTGAAGTTTGCCAAAGCGGTGGCACGCAGCGGACATCGCCCAAGTTTTGTGTACGAAAACAAGTAACGGTTGCTCTGAAGCTTCCTTGGGGCTCATGACCCTAAGATCATGCTTGTTTATCTGTTATTCTTAAGTCTATGACAAAATGTTTAAAATCACTGGTCACTGATGGTCACATAACTAAAGAAAGATATGAAAGGATAAGACCCACCGGCTCCATAATTCCTAGGCTTTACGGTCTCCCAAAAATACACAAGCCAGGTGCACCATTGCGACCGATATTAGATATGAGGAACTCACCATATCACAACATCGCAAAGTAGTTAACGTCTATTTTGGATCCTATTAGGAAAAGAATAACCCCTCACCAACTAACAGACACATTTCAATTTGTGGAAAACGTTAAAAATATGAACATCTTAGGCTACCGAATGTTTTCTTTGGACGTGGTATCCCTGTTCACGAATGTCCCACTTATAGAAACAGTTAACTTTCTTTGTACTTACATTGAGAAGCACAAGATAAAGATCAAAATACCAACTGTCCATCTGAAGCAGCTATTACTCAAATGCACTTATAACATCCAATTCCAATTCAACAATGAATTGTACAGACAAATAGATGGGGTAGCGATGGGATCACCTCTTGGACCACCATTGGCTGATGTTTATATGGGAATGTTAGAGGATGGCCCACTAAAATCGGTTATCCCGGGCTTACGCTTCTACCGACGTTACGTTGACGACATATTCTGCGTAACTGAACAGACGAACAACTTGCAATATGTCGTCGAGTGTTTTAACAAGGCACATCCCAACGCCACATGCACAATTGAAGAAAAAATGGATAAGCAAATGCACTTTTAGATGCAAACTTAAAGCGACGAGACGATGGATCAGTTCAGATTGGAGTCTATCGAAGGCGTATTGGACAGGCCAGTACACACACTTCCGACGTTTTGTACCAATAAGCCGAAAACTAACACTGGTACATACGCTAGGCAATCGTGCACGGAAAATCTGTAGTGAGGACACAATTGAAGAAGAAATGAAACAAATCAAGCAAACACTTCGCGAAAACGGTTATCCAGAACCAATCATTTTCGTCCATATAAAGTCGAGTAGGCCAAAACCAACAGTACAAACAGCGGAAAACAGCTATTGCTCCAACCCCCTTTAAAGGTGACATACCGGCGGAAATATGCACACGACGACTGATAAAGACTTGCCGGAAGACCTTTAATGCAGCTCAACTGAGGATCGTTTTTACAAGCAGATCGCTCTTTGTTCCTAGGTTCAAAGACAAGATGCCTGATCAAAGCCAATCAATGGTAGTCTACCGGTTTACCTGCTTTTGTGGGGCTAAGTATATTGGGCGCACGACCAGACATTTGGAAAAGCGAATCAAGGAAACTTTACCAAAGTCACTCGCCACCCAACGAGAGAAAACTCAGTTGAGTGCCATAACCAACCATCTGATCTGCACCAATCATCTGATTGATAAACGCAAGTCTTTTGAGATCCTCTGTCGAGTTCCATCACAGCTACACCATCGGTCAGGAGCTCGGCTACTCGCTACCGCTGAAGAAGAATGCATCAGGTTGACAAAACCAAACCTATGCATTCAGATGCAACATGTACAGGCCTTACAACTACCCTGGCCAGCCAGTAATAGAGATGAATCAGACTTCACTCATTGGTATCACATGCCTTCAGTCACCTGATCACCTGACACGTTACGTTAAGCACTTAAAAGGTTTTGTTCAATCAATAGTTACTCTTTGTTTTCCCCTATGAACTCCGCTTCTCAACGTATATTTCTGTACAAAGCCTGATGATGAATAAATCGAAAACAATTGTTCGCTTTAAGCGTACCGCTTGCGTTTCTTCTTGCAATATACTACAGGTTGTTTTCCTTTGTGACAATTTCAAATCTTCCAGTTTTCTGCTACGTGATTAATCTTTATGTTGTTAGTTTGCGGGTGAGCCGATAGCACGAAATGGTTCCATCTCGCAATACCAGTCTCTTCATTGTCTTATTTATAATAATAAAGGGAACTAGTGCTTTAAATGATTTTGCAGCTTTTCCTTTTGCTTCACTCACCTGAACCGCACTATGTACACAACCTTATCGAACTAGTTCCTCACCAACATACTCCACATTAATCACCTAATTCTTATCTGTACATCACGCATTTTTAAGGTTAAACTACATACAATCCTTTGGCTATGTGGGCCCACACTACTGACAAATTCTGTACTGGTCCCGCCCTTAGTTGTGCTAATCACGCTGATCATGTAGGAAAGGCGTGCCTCGTTTTGTCGAGACTAAAATATTTCTATTTATTTACACGCGCTGTTCCAGTTCTGCCTACGTTCAGTGAAGGAGGCGCCTTCTTTTCGGTGATGGTCCCGAGTGGCCTCGCTCATGGCTCACTAGGCCTACATGACCAAGACACCGGCGATTGCATGTGCTACAGCGCCGTGCGCTCGATGTCGTTAAAGTACAACCCAGCAGCGTCTGCAGCTTCTTCACCTGCCTGTTCTTTTCCGCATGCACGAGGTCTTTCTCCTGCATCTCGGCAACTTGCAATCAACATTAGAAGGTGCGAAACTCACCGTTATCATGTCATGGTAATGAAGCTATGCTTTTCCCTCGTGCCACTTCCGAACACAGCTGACCATATACTGGCTGCTTTGGCATCCACGTCGAATCCATACCGCTCACAAGCCCGAGCCACCTCAGGTATCTAAGCAAAAGTATGCAATCTACTGCACACCTTCCACTCCGGCGCAACACTTCCTTGTACGTAACTCCGTCGCACCAACCGTTGTGCGGAATCCTTCTCAAACGCTGTTGAGGAAACCGTGTGAGCTACGTTACACCGCGCCTTTATATCGTCCCCGCTTTGCTGCTGTATCGAAGAGAGGACAGCACCATGGACTTTTACACAACAAACTTCTTGCCAACGGTAAGCTGGTGGTTGTTCCACACTTGGTACTCTAGCTTTCCGATGCCGTTGTTGCCTTCGAAACGCAGCTACGTAGCTCAATGTGTAGCTGCTGGTCAGTCGAACCTACATTCCGAAGACTGTCGAAGCATGAGGTGGTTTCCAATACCTCAGCACCATTGTTGCTTCACGCATTATTGCAGCTTGCACCACCAGTGAAGGCTGAAAGAGACAGGCAGCTTTGGTTTGGTTGATGATGAGCCCCAACTTCGCCGCTGTTGAAGCCAGAGCACTAGGCATGTACTGCAAAGCATCCGCGCTGTATGCAAACAGCGCACAGTCGTCAGCAACTTGCAACATACGCCTAGTTGCCCCTGGACTAGGATGCTTGCACCGAAACGACGAATGTTCAGCAATCCAACATCAACACGGTGCTCCACACGGACACCGCAATCGCAAGTCGCACCACAACCGCAAGGTATCCTTTCCTGAAGGTAAAGGTTAAACAGAGCAGACTTTGTGACACAGTCTTGCTTCACTCCAGTGGCAAGTGCGGAGTCAACCGATGTCACTCCACGCAGCTACACCCACCCCCGCATACCAATGGGCAAATATGCAAGTAAACTTACAAACTTTCGCGGACAACCAATCTTACCCAACTACATGCACGATGCCTCGCGGTTCACGGTATCAAATATTTTGGCGCAATAAAAAGGCGAGTACCATGGCTCAGGTCGCTCTCTGCGCTTCTCCGGCAACTGCCGAGCCGCAAGCACCATATCTATAGTGGTACGACCTGAACAGAATCCACACTGCTCTTCCGCCGCGTTTAGTTCCAAAACCTGACTGACGAGGCGGTTGAGCAGGATTCTGGCAATCACCTTGACCGCACAATTCAGCAAGTTGATGCCACTAGAATTCGTGTAAATTTGCTTGCTCCGTTTGCCCTTGTACGGTAATAGCACGTGGGCACCCTTTAGCTCAGAAGGCACCTGTTCCTCACTCCACAAGCGGTACACTAAGTGGGGCAGCCCAATCACCAACGCCGGTGCCCGTGTCTCAATCCTTCAAGCTGTATCCCGTGGGCACCGGCACACTTGCTGTTTCGCAGCTGAGCAAATGCTCCCTGCGTCTCCTCCAGAGTCGGCGTGTCCGCCAGACTCGTCTACACATCGTGCTGCTTCGGGTCGTACAAAGTACTCTAGTCTAGCACCGAATGGTTGTCCAAGAGACAGTCAAAATGCGTTCATCAAATATACATAACGTCTGCAATCTGTGTGCAGGTAACGCTTGAGCTGCCGTCGATCAGCGTCATCTGCGGCTCCAACCTCGGTCCATGCACCGCCTGCAAAATGTCAAAGAAATCTTTATGGTTACGGCTTTCGGCGCAGCGTGCTAGCTGCTCCGCCTTCTCCTTCCACCATGCATTTTTAAAGCGACGGCGCTCTCCGGTCAATAGCCGTCGAATTCTTCCAACCTTTCTCTTTCCACTAAGTCACTGCGGTCTGGCACATGTGCGGCAAATGCTGCATTTTTCTTCCACAGCAATGTGTTATTCGGCTCTTTGTTCTTAGAAAACCAAACTGACCGCTTACGGTTTGCGCGCCCGACTGTCTTTTCGGCAGCAGCTGTCACCTGGTGGCGAGTGTGATGCAACTGGTCGCCCACTGTAGTTACGCAGTTCACATCACACAGGCGTGCAGCCATTGCCTTCTCAAGCTAAAGACCTTTCACCACAGCACCGAGATAATGCTACGTTTACGACAACTCACGGCGGGAGCATAATATATATATTTACGAAAATATAGATGAAGTCTGGTCCGCACAAATTTTTGAGCAGCGCCAAAATCATCTCTACGCATTACGCGTGTCATGCGCAGCTCGCGCATATCACACTGACGTATGATGACATAACGGAGCAGGTGAGCGTGAACACACCGTGAGCGCCCCCAAGTTATTAGCTCACTCGAATTCAGGGCAAACGTAGTATTTGTGATCGTCTGGCCGTGAGAGGTACACAGTGAGGTCAGCCAGTTACCGCTCGCATTCGCTGAACCAATGCCATGCTGACCAATGTCATCTGTGCACACCGATTCATCACGACTAACGCGCGCATTGAAATCACCCAGCAGACATGGTCGGTCGCTACTCGGCGCAAACCGTATCACGGAGGATAGCTGAGTGTAGAATTAATCACGCGCGTCCCCAGGATGACACATGGTTGGACCACACGTGCTTACCATGTGGCAAACTTATCACTTTCGCGCCGTAGGTGAATCGCGTTGCTGCTTGTTTGTTCACCTACCAGGTGGTCGTGGAGGAGCTCAGATATTGCAAATCCGTCCCAACGTTCACGTGGTGTTGAGTTGGCGCGACCCACCCAGTACAACGTGCAGCTAGCACCTGCTTCACGCAACTTACATTGCTCAGCGAGCCGAGTCCCACTGAACACCGCAATATCGCTGTTGTAGCACGCCAGTTCCATCGCGACCGGTGCATGGCGTCGCTTGGGGCGCTCACTCTTGGTTCGGCCCAGTAGTGTGCGCGCGTTCCGGCGCCCGATGTGGCGTGACTTGCTCGCAGGCATACGATTGAATAGGCGGGCGATCACACAAGTAGCTATTGTGCTGCTGAGGGTTGCTTGAGGGATTCCACTCGGAGACGTTGGCTCAGTTGCCTGTCCCACAAGACAGTGGGGAGAAGCTCCAGCTCGGAAATGTGATTGCAGCGACAGAGTTGGATCTGCTTGATTTGCGTCAAACGCAGCCTTTGAGGTAGCGGAACGAGTAATAAAGGTTTTGCGGCCGTAGTAGGATCAGCGCCTTCCATTCCTGCCAGACACAGGACCGTTCTGGCGGGTTTGCCCCAATATGACCGGTAGCTGCTTGGCTTGAGGCGGGCAGTTGCATACCATTGGGCACCCGGATGTGCCATCCCACCAACAGCGAAAATGCGCGGCGCTGGTGCTATACTCCAATCGAGCGGTGAGCTTATAACCCAAAGACCTGTTGTCTCCCGTGGGTAGGCTTCACGGGAAATGGGCTATTAACCACTTCCTAACCTCCGAGGAGGATGAAGCAGGATACCCGCAGGGCGCGCACACCTGCCAGGAGAACGACTTGGGTCCCAGCCAAAGCCTTGGATAAAATGTACACCCGAAAGACAGCGGGTCTAGCATATGGCCTATTCACTCACGCATGGGTTTGGGGTCCTGAATCTTGGCAGGGAGATGGGCGTAGCCCAACTCCCATCCAGCGGTCGCCACGAGGAGCCGTCCCGGACATGAGCCCATGACACAACAGTAGCAGCAGTAGGTAGATCATCTGTCAGGATCTAAGCGCCACCAGCCTCAGCTCGCCGTAGGCTCACTCGTCTACAAGTACATGCGTATATGCACTCATACACATATATTCATTGATATTAACAAGTATTCTTGTTCACTTTGACTTCATTTGTAATGTTAACCTGATCAAGCCTGTAAAGGTGAGACTCTCATTGTTAATGTAAAAAGTTTATTTGTTTATTTATTTTACTAGGTGTTGTCCATTGTTTCACACTACACGCTGGGGACATCAGGAAGAGGTCAGCTGTTAAAGGGTTCCGGAGGTAGTGGTTTATCCCTAGTTCTATCGGGACTCCAACCACTAATATGTTTGTTAAGCTCTTCACAGCTTTCGTGCGACTCCACCTCGAAGGTGGCGTCCAGAGCTGTACACCATGCCTTGCCCGGGACAAAATGGCACTAGAAAGGTTAATGCGTGTCGGTACTATATTGATCGAGGTGTTACCAGGACAAACGTACCAGAAACGCCTACTTAATTTGGGGCTGCCTTCAACACACCCTCGAAGGATTTGCGGTGACCTAATCCTAACGTACCGTATTTTGACTGGAAAGGTTAGCCCAGAGTTGTTCCGACTATTTAGTCCCGCCAGATTATCATGTCACCGCGTTCATTGTGCGAAGCTGGATAAACCGCCGTCCGATGGAGTTAGAGCGGAGACACGGTAATTCCGTCTATTAATCGAGCGCTAGAACTCGCTTTCAGAAGTATTGCCAGGAAAGCTACGTTTAAGAGATTTGCGTGTCAACTAGATGCACTTGAGTGGCAACAGGACACCTTTCGTATTTTCCTGACTAAAGCCTATCTGCTTTTCTGTACTTTCCCTCTACGTTGGTATTATCTCTGCCTTCCACTGATTTCCTTTACAAAATACCTTCGAGTTTATTCCTCGCTCATTTACTTCACGCAACCGGCCTAGCAGAGACTGCTAATTTCCAGGAACCTGGGCATTAAATGAATGGACTGGGGGAATATTTGTTTGTTTTCCTTTTACATCAGTTAAGTAGCTGGTGCACCTAGCAACGCTTGGATCTAGACCCTGCTCAAGAAGGAAGACTTCCGTTATGCACCCCATCGTTCCAATCCCATCTGAACATGAGATTTAACTTATGAATTGTATTATTCATCCAGTCCGTGATTTCAAGTTCTTCCGTGTCAAAATAATACGACGGTCCGTAATAACCTCTTAGAGCTGCAGCACAAACTAACTACTTCGTAGACAGCTGGATTCTCAATTGACTAGCAATAAGCCGACGTAAGGGGATTAGCTAGGAAAGCAAAGGAGTGGGAAGGAACTGGTGCCCGGGAGGAATAAAACGGTAAGGTTAAGAGGAAACATCACTGGTCGACCTCTCATTTGATAGCGTGCTACCGTGACGAAGGCTGACAAGCTACAGGACCACTAGAAGGTCGCTCAAGGGCCTGCTACAATTTCGAACGAACACGCATTAAAACGCATGGATTAGGTATATAATTTGTCCTTACCGGCGTGCAAGTAAGCTGTGCGTTGGGTCACACACCTTATGAATAAGTTAATAAGAAGCGCCATTCATTCCGCAACAGGAATTTGTAGATGAGGCACGATAGCCAATTGAAAAAGCACGAGTTTCGTGCCACTGTGCCAGATGGGGCAGCAGATATATAAAACCATGAGATCATTGGATCAATGGAATGCAGCGAGCAGAAGGAAGAACCCTAGTCAATGCTAACCATAACAGGTTGTTGCGTAACAGGAATCAACAAGTTAGGTTGTCGCAGTTGCATAAGCATCAAGGTCCCTGCAAATGCAGTAAGTATACATAAAACACTCGCTTAGTACATCACTCAGTATGCGCGTTGATGACGGAGTCAGGCGAGGAGTTCCAGTCGCTCACAACACTGGTCAATATGGCAATATCAGAGCGAAACGTAAGTCTCTTAGGTTTAAACTGTTTCCAGCAGTTTCCCCAGGTCGAACACTCAGTGTTACTCTGGACAAGCCCTGCTGCTTGGTTCCCTGCTCACTTCTCAGAATGCGCTGTTCGTAGATCAGGTCATCTCGGCAATGCAGATACGACAGAGATAAAATTTTCAAGTGCTGGAGACGAATGTGGTATGGTAGATGTCATGGCTTAACGATGCACTTAAAACCCCGGTGCTGAACTTTCACATTCAAGGCGTGTTCAAACTTTGTAAGCGGTTGAACTGCGGTTAATCCAGGTTCGAGGTTTGGACGCACTTGGGAGGTACCCACAAGGCTGGAAACCTCCGGAGTTCATAGTGAGATCTCTGCGGATAGAGTCCAGTAATCATTTGCCCGCGGTAACGGTCCTCAAAATATCCTGGGTCTTGTTTACATCAAAGGATACAATAACCCTTAGGTCTCATTTCTGTTTCGCACTATTAAGCAAATAACCGCCAAGGTGGTAAATACCGGTTGGTTCAGTGGCGCCAATGAAGCGTACAGAACATTTATCGCGACGTAAAAGCAACTGCCATATAACTGACCAATCGTGTAGCTGCCTATGCGTATATTGAATTCAAGCAGCATTCTCAACTCTGGATAACTCCATCCATCGCTTCAAATCATCAGCATTGCTCAAAGATTCAGTCATGCGAGTAGAAGAAAGGTCGTTAATAAAGCATTTGAAAAATTTTGATCCTAACACATTGCACTGAGGGATGCCACGGCCTACAAGGACGAGGACTGAATACGTATCGTTGACCTTAACTCGCGTAACTCGGTCTGAAAAGAAATCAGTAATCCACAGCAGAACCCTCCCAGAAACGCCAATTCCTTGAAGTTAGAACAAAAGCCGCTGATGAGGAACTTTATCAAACACTACGGAAATTAACCTAGATGACGTCAGTGCGTTCGCCCGCATGTAGTGAGTTCGCCCATTTCTCTCTGACAACAGGCAAATGGTCGCTGCATGAGCAGGAATGACAGAAGCCATGCTGAGCAGTCGAAATCACACCACGGTCGTCGTAGTGAAGACTGAGAGCTCGCTTGAGAATCCGTTCCATACATTTCCACATTATTGGCGTTAGGCAAACGGGACGATAGTTCCCTATGTCTTAGAGATTCCCTCCCTTAAATATGCGCTTGATAATGCCCAGGTTCCAGGCTGATGAAATTCGTCCGGATTCAATAGAGCAACGAATCACATGATAAGCTGGGGTCTTATGAAACTGAGGACGCCAGCCATCAAGCCTAGGCGATGTGTTCGGATCAAACTAGGGAAGGAACTTCATAAGAGTTTCCGTACTGATCTCAAGCTGATGCAGCAAAAATAAACAAGAAAGCGCGACGTCTGCAAACAGTCAGTTGTATGAACGGAGGAATACAGTTGCTTAAAGAGGTTCTATGGTGACTGACAGAGAGTTATAACCGCTGCGGATAGGACCTTAGCACGATTGCTCACGGTCAGGTTACAAAAGGTGAAAATTAGCAAACCTGTCCGATGACACGAACGGAGGAATAGAACGCTGATCGTAGATAGAGATCCAACAACCGATGCGAAGCACACACAACACTCGAAGGCGGCACGACGTCACCGACCCCAGAAGACGAACGAAATTCGAAGAAGATATAGCTTGTTGTGAGTTAAAACAACTATACAAAAATTGACGGAAGATAAAATAGGAAGTTACAAGGAAAAACGTGAAGAATTTACAAACACTACGGTTCGTTTTCGCAGCATCTTCATGCAGTAAGACGGTGTTTACTGAAATACTTAGATGGAATGTCATTACTACATTTGTTGCCCCGGTTCAGATAAGGGAAGGACGTAAGGGGGGAGCAGCTGGCCCGCGCAGCTAATTGAAGCTCGTAGTTTGGCAATTCTTCCGCTACTTCAGGTTACATAGGTTCCTAAGCATTTTGTTTTCCGAGTAGTCGGGCATTGCTTGCGTACCCTAGCATTGGTCCCATAAGTTGAGGCCTTTGTTCTTCATCGACCTCTACTGTTTATCCCTCCAAGGAGGAACTTTCGTTGGACCTCTTTTTAGAAATTGGAACAACCTGACCGATCAGCGACACCAGTTTGTAGTAAAGGTGAGTCCAAGCAACGTCAACACTCGAAAATGGTTAATGGTCCAGTACATTTTGGAAGCAACCTCCTGTAGCGCTGCGGGTTGGCTCGCCAGAAATTACGCCGGAAGTTACCTTGATCAAAAATGGAAACTTGTTGGGCTCATTGGAAGGAAATAGCCCAGTGATCACGCTTACGAACAGATTGCATAACAACCATGTTGGTGACCTCTGACGACAGCCAGGTTTCGGTGAAATCTATTAGGTCCGGCTGCTGTTCAGACATAAGGAGTGGAATCGCAGCAAGTGTATTTCTGAGGCAGCGCACGTTCGCGAGTATTACTCGTAACCGGTTCTTTATGTTTAAGGTCCGGGGAGAAGGATTCCTGGCCTCTAGCAAGGTCTGTGAACTTTACTTGCTACGCGAAAATCCACAACGTGTACTCGCTTCGGCAGTACATACACTAAAATTGTTAAGGTACAGAAAGGATTAGCATGGCTCATGCGCAAGAAAGACACGAAAAATCGTGAAGTGTTATTAATTTTTTACTCGTCTTAAGCCAAGGCATCGAAGGTCTGGACTAGATATCAGGGAGAAATACTTCGCGAACCGCCTTGTCGGCAGCCGGAACAAGCCTCCCTTTCTTTGATGAACTGTGCAACGATAGGTTAGGGAACCTACGGCTAAGGGTTCTGCGCGCCAGCTCAATGCTCTTGGATGGCAACAGCAAACTGTTCCTATTTCCTAGCTGACTCACCTTCACTTTTCATTTCTTTTGTAATGACTCAAATATCTTGGTATTCCACTAGCTTAGCTCTTTCCACTTTCTCTTTTGCCTTCTGAGTTTACTTTTTTCTCTTTCTTACTTCACGTAACCGGCCTGGCAGAGACTGCTAGGGCAGGATACGTGGGCATTAATTGGTTGGACAGGGTGTGCTGCGGTCTTTGTTTTAGGTCCATCAGTATTTCAAAGTTCGCTAACTCCTGGTTCAACGACCCGCCGAAGAAGGAACACTCACGGGATAATCTTATCGTTCCAGTCCCGCTTGAAATTGAACTTGACACCTTAAGTGAGGTCTAGACAGATGTTGGTTAGAACATTTTCAGGTATATTGTAAACTTATTGATGCTCCTTGCTGAGTGCTCATGAAAGATGAACGTGCAACACAGCTTCTTTTTGCTTCGTTTTCTTTGCAGAAGCAAGCAGTACGATTGGAAGTCGAAGTACCGGAGGCCCTTGGTTGCTTGCCGGTGCTAGAAGCAGGACGCGCTTTGGCGAAGTCTATACCGTTCTGGGAAACTCACCTGACCTGATCTCTTTCCCCAATTCCTCGCCAGTTTCGCACCTCGCAGAGAAAACCAAGGCGAAGTGGCGAGGGCACTGGTTCGCTTACTGGTACAAGGAGCAGAACGGTCGTACACCGGAATTGTATGTCGTCCTTGAAATTCGCTCTGACCTGGCTATACGCAGTCGCATTTTTCTACCGATCGGTGACGCGTTCCCCCTGTTGTCATCGTATCCCTTGCTCGCGCGCGATGGCCCTAGATGCCAATGGCAATGAACTGGGGTATGTTTGTTTGTGTTACTTATTTCTCCTTCCAGCAAGTTGTTTGTGGGTGGCTTACACCAGTCAACTACCAATGGTGAGCTCAGTCCGTTTATTTGAGCCCCACAGACTCACTGAAGGCATATTTTTCGCTTTATGGTGACATTGAAGAGTCCGTGGTGATGATGGACAATCGGACAGGCCGATCACGCGGTTTCGGGTATATAAAGTTTAGAGAGAATTCAGCGGTGGATTCGGTGCTTGCCCAAAAGCCACATATAGTGGATCATAAGGAAGTAGACCCCAAGCGTTGCAACGTGAACATGAAAGGAAAGGTAAATCTCACTTTGACATCGGTACTGTCGAACAGAACCGCCGTAGCTTGAAGGTGTTTGTCGGGGGAGTCGCGTTCGAGCACGACGAGTCCACTATCCGAAACTTTTTCTCTAACTACGGGAGGGTATGTTAGATACGCTGGTCATCTTCCGTCTTCAGGTCACTGATGTTAATCTACTCACCTCTCCAAATAAACAGCGCCATCGTGGTACGTTTAGTTACTATTGTGTGTTCCGGTCATTTCTGCTAGGTGTGACTTTAACCTGACCAAACTAACTGGCACGTTTCTTATCCTCATATTGCAATCTGACACTTCGCGAATTGCCCGCACAACTCTCTGCACACCATATTATCCCACTTTTTGCAAGAGAGGAAAGCAGCCTTTCTTTTGTGTGGACTGCTTAGTAACTTGCATTTCCTACTTGGCCTTCAGATCTCGCCACTTTTTCGACACAAGACGATTCAGGTTTCGGACCTTTGGACCCTACACCCCTGGCCGCTAGTTGCTGTTTGCTCTATGTGGTTGTCATCTTAATTTACTAGATGTAATACCAGTACGCATAATGATCTCAGCACCCTGCCTGTCTTCTGCCACTACCAAACTTGTCATCAATCGGCTGCACTTTCTGCATGCGACTGACAGTGCAAACTGGTTACTCCTCATTCAGCTTAAGTGTCACGCTGGAGTTGCCGAAACGAATGGAGCACGGTAACAAAAACACACCAACACTTCAGGTGATGCTTCGCTGTCATGTGCTTGCCGACTGAGATGCTGTCAGCCAAAATCTAGTTTGAGACTTAACGCTGTGGCACGAAAGTTGCATGACGGATTACCGTTGAAACAGGAATTCTTATCACCTGTTCGATTGATTCTGTTCGAAATACTTGCGCGGAAAGGTGTTTCCACGAAATGTGTACATCTTGCGTGCTCTATAATCGAACACTACAGGCCGCGTCAGAGTCTACGGTGGCCTATCGGATAGCTTTCCGACCACAAGTGGCTTTCCTCGGGATTGTTCGCTTTCCACATGTTTGTTGTATTTCGTCGCGGATTCTAACATGGAGTGTTCCCTTGCGAAATCTCACGATGTAGGCGTTGAAGTGCTGCCTGGTGAAAGATTAATTGTTCTTGATTATACGGACGATATCCTCTTAGTTTTCGACGATGTTGCGGCGGTACAATCAATCCTGAATAGCCTGTCTACAGTGGTCCATTACTCAGTATGCGCTTCGCACCTTCAAAGTGCAAAGTGTTGTTGCACAACCACCAGCCACTTTATGACCTTTTGCTAACGAGGAACTCGAAGTGGTTGATCAATTCACTTGCTTTGACAGCTGCATCAGCAACGATGAGCGCACAAAAACTGGAGTCAGTTCACGCACTGCAAAGGCCATAACTGCCTTCTTCAAACTGCGGCATCTTTGACGACAGAAGGGAGTTTCCCTCCGTCTAACACGCCTGTATAGAAGGTCACAGTGAGGGCCGTTCTGCTCTATGATAGTGGAACTTAGTCCCTTCGGTCTGAAGATCTGAGGCGCCTTCAAGTCTTAGGTAAGCGTTGTCTGCGAAACATTGCTGATGTCGGATGGTACCAGCGTGTCCGCAACGATGATGTACGTAGGTGAGTACTAGGTAGTTATAATTATGCTAGTTTTCTAGAAACACCTATAGCACTAAATAACTTGCGTTGGCTCGGGCACGTGCTGCGTATGCCTGGTCACCTACTTAGGAGCGCCTTGTTTAGTCTACCAGGTGTAGGGTGGCGCAAGGCTCGTGGTGGACAGAAGTTGACTTGGCAGCGGGAAATGAAATCACGGACGACCAAACCGGGTACCGTTGGTTCGTCTCGCCTTCCGGGCTGGAGTCCACGTGACTCGCTTTGTGATTGGCCCGAGACTTTGCAGGACATGGCTCGCAGTCGGCACCACTGACGCGTCTGTTGCCGTCCTAATCGGATTGTCTGTTTAAAGTGTGTTTGGTGCTGAGTTATCTGCGGAGTAATATCTGATTATGAAGCGGGGCAGTTAAAACCCCAATGAAGCTGTCTTGCCGATGCCGCCTTTGCATGATAGCCAGCTGTTTGTGACGGTATGTTGTCTACACAAGGTGTAGTCGCTTTGTCCCTGAATGTTCGCTTAAGGCATTAAGATTTTCAGGTAACTCCCCCTTCTCTCCCTCTATTCTTTCTTCCATACGTCATCGTGGTTGTATGGCAGCGAAGCATCCGTTCAAACTGCTGATTTACTGTTGATGATGTGCTTATATATGCTGATCCTACGCTCACAACAACTTCTTCGATGATACGCCGGTCCATTTGACAGGCTCTAATCCGGGACGCGGTTTCAATCCTAATGGTAACGAGCTTGTCTTATAATCTGACGACTCGGCTTCGAGCCTGTGGAGTGACAGGACGACTCGTAGTATCCTTCGCGGACGTGCGACCGGTGGTGGTTGCGTGGCAGCGAAGCGTCGTTCAACGGTCGATGGATGTATTCTGTTAGAGATATTTGTGCGGAAAGGTGTTCGCATGAAATATATGGACATTTTGCCTACCATGTACTCGAACACTACAGGCCGCATTGGGGTCTACGGTGACTAGCGAGCAACTGACGTTTGTCAGGATTTTCAATTACCCCACTTTTGTTTGACTACATCGTGGAGTGTTCCATTGTGGAATCACACGACGCAGGCATTTAATTGCTTCCTGTTGATCTTAATTTGGGGACCATGTTGCCTTGCTTTTTAGCATTGTTGGGGTGGCCCAACCAATCCTGTATAACCTCTCCAGTGATCCCATCATTTGGCATGTCTGGCACTTTCAAGGTGCAAGTCTTGTTGCAAAACCACCGGCCACTTGATGACCTCTTGAACTTGTGGAACTCGAGGTAGTTGATCAGCAGCGATGGGTGCATAACCACTTAAGTCAGTTCACGTATTGTAAAGGCTAGAACTGCCTCCATGAATGTGCGACATCTGTGGCGTAAGAAAAAGGTTTCTCTCAGTCTGAAATGCTGGGTTCACAAAATCACGGCGAGAACCGTCCTATTCTATGGTAGTGAGGTTTGTCATCTTCGGTCTGAGGACTTTCGGCGCCTTCAAGTCTTTGCTCATCGTTGTCTGTGTCGCATTGCTGTTGTCCGACGGCACCGGCTTGTTCGCAGTGATGGTGTCCATAGGAGAGTGCCAGGCGTGGTTTATCGGATTATTTCCTTAGGACAACAGATAACTGAATAAGTTCTGTTGGCTTTGCCATCGCAATGAGGCTAGACCTTACCGTGATGCGATGGTTTACGTGCTTCAGAGATCCATTGAACTATGCTGGGTGGTGCTTTTTTGCACCTTCAGAGCTCTCTACACCTGGTCCTCCAGGTCGGGGATTGAAGTAAAGATGACTCCTTATTCCTTACAACGGACTCCTTATAGCCCAAAGCCAAACCCACTGTCTTGCGATCAGCTTTTTGAACCAAAGGCTGGTTGAGAACCCTAATCGTTCTTCTATCTAGGCCTGGGAAACCTGACAGTATCTTGCCCACGCAATACTGTGAATTTTTCAGCGAACAATTTCCTGATGCTCTGGCCACCGCAAAGGATAATCAACGGTGCCCTATCTGCTGCATCGAGCAGGGTGGATAAGAATTTGGATGCTACTGCTCAAACCTGCCAATCTTCTTATTCACCCTTTTACGCTTTTTCACTCTTACCGTCCCGTTCCAGCTACAATTTTATCCCCCTGTTTTCAACCAAAAATTCTTGGCCCTCCTCCACCTTGCTTTGAGAAGCAGTTATATTTTTGTTTCAACTCACATGTGAACGCGGGGCGTCATTCCTGCCATGTCGACAAGTCCATGCCCAAGAAAGCGTTCAATTCCAGTTCATCGGATTCTATTTGGAGCCCTTGATCATCCTTCAGCTTGGCATGCCCCAATGTACGCACATCGCTACAGCTCGGTCAACTAGTAACATTTGCCCCAACATTAGAGACTCTCTCGATCGATATCTGCTGCTTATCTGAGACCTGCCTGCAAGACTCGAGCTCAGTGCTCACTTGGTGATCCCCTTCAGGTGACACTGGCAGCACTTTCTCATTCCGCCTAGCCGGTGACGATGCAGCTTCGAGCATCGTCCAGGTCGATGTTGGTATTGCCTTGAGTCCCCGGGCTGCAACTGCTCTGGTTGATTGGATCCCAATCAGTACCCGGGTGTGTGCGGTCCGATTGGCTGACTCGTTCAAAGATTCGAAGCCGCAGGTGACTAACAGATGTCTATTCGTCATCGCTGCCTATGCACCCACAAACTCTAGCGATGATTCGGTAAAAGGCGATCTCTATCCCCAACTGAACGAGCTCCTTCGCCACAGAAGCTCGGATACTGTTGTGCTATCTGGGGATCTGAACGCTCAAGTTAAAAATTATCCACTGCTGAACTGCATCTGGGTGGCCAACATGGTGTAGGCTCCCGTAATGATAACGGTGAGCGGTTACTTCATTTGTGTGAGGATGCTCGCTTATTTCTTGCGAGCACTAAATTCAGACACAGCACCCGCCGGAGGGTGACTTGGCGTCCACCAGCCTTGGACGCAAATCGATCGCATTGCGATAAGTTACCGATGGAGAGACTGCGTCCGCAACTGTCGCTTGATTTGGAGCACTTGTGTGGACACCGACCATGTACTTGGATGTGCTGACCTGCGGATGCCTTTTGGCGGACGCCTACGACGACGCTGTGAGCGCATTGACACTAGCCAACTGGCGAAGCCAGCCTATCACAGTACGCTGTCATGCGAGTTGAATATGCGCTCACTGGATGCAATTGAAGCTCATTGGTCTCATGTTCACCAGACCTTACGAGCAGCGGGAAAATCCTCATGTGGTAAGTCTAATCGCCAATATGGACATTGGGTCCGTTCGCTCGCCTGCACATTCTGGCTGGAAGCGAACACATTGAGACTCGCAGAAAAATCCGGGCAAAACTCCGTGCTAGCCTGAAATAAGACCGCGAATCCTGGTGGTCTCATCTTGCTTCAGAGATGGAAATGGCCGCTGCTCTTGGTGACTATCATAAGTTCTTCCGTCTGATACGGGAAACGGGCTGCAGGGGACCTGGTGTTAGTGAAACTATACTTTGAGCGTGGACAGATTATCCACAATTTGTCAAAACGCTTGGAGCCTTGGGCTGAGCACTTTGAAAGGCAATTCAGTCGATCGGAATGGTTAGATATCTCGCCGGCCACTGATCCCCCTGCTTCGTGGACAGTCCCTTTCGATCCGTCCTCTCGCTCAGAAGTTGAAAGTGAGGTCAGAATGTTGGAGTTACATGAACCCGCGGGATCAGATGATCTTCCTCCAGCCCTCTTCCAATTCGGGTGATCTGCTTATGTAGATGATTTATATGAATTACTAGTGAAACTGTGGGAGCAGGAAACTGTCCCGGCCGACTAGAGCCGCTCCGTCATAGTCCTAATTTTCAAGAGAGGCTAAGGATCGGAAGGCCGCAACCATAGAAGAATCAGTCTGATCTCCATTGCGTCCAAATTGCTTGCCTCTGCCATCCTTCACAGACTGACTGGCACTTGTGAAAGCCATATTCACAAAGAGCAAGCCGGGTTTCGTCGAGATCGTGGCTGCATTGGCCACATCCACTTTGCATCAGTTGTTGGAGCACCGTCACATATATTGGCGGCCCACCGTTGTCGTGTTCGTCGATATCAAAGGTGCATTCGATTCGGTGGATAGACGTGCACTTTGGGACTGTCTACTCAGGAGAGGTGCACCTGAGAAATATGTAAATATTCGCCGAGCATTATACGCGCGTAGCTCAGGCAGAGTGAGGGCTTACGGCAAGTTATCCTCACTCTTCAATATCTCCAGCGGTGCGAGATACCGCCTTGCCACCTTTCCTCTTCAACTTTGCTATTGACGAAGTCTTGGTGATCGCGTTCACAGGACACGACTTAGAAGGTGTGGATCTGCTCCCAGGTGAACGACTTCCTGACTTGGATTATGCTGCCGTTATTGGCTTAATCTGTGACATCTCACAAACATGCCAAGCTGCACTGGACAGATTAGCGCTAGCTATCCATCACTTCTAACTTTGCTTCGCACTCTCGAAATGCAGAGCGTTCCTCCAAGATTGGCGTGGACGGCCTACGCGGACCCTTGGTGGGGGTCAGCTAGAAGTAGTTCTAAAATTCACCTACCTGGGAAGTTGTATCAGCACGCCTGGGATTGGAGATGAGATCACCAATCGTATAGCAAAAGCCCGAGGTGCTTTTGCTAACCTTCGCGACATCACGCCCTGAAGAGTAGAGTGTACAACGCAGCGGTACGTTCAGCCTTACTGTACGGTTGCGAAACCTGGCCCCTAAGATCGGCGGACATAAAGAAGCTACTTACGTTCGACCACAGATGCCTTCGCAATTTAGCTCACATCTAGGAACACCGAGTAAGCAACGAGCGTGTTTGACGCCTTGTTTACGACACAAGAAAAAGGAATGAACCGCTGGGCACCGTTATTTCACGCACCAGGCTCCGATGGCTCGGCCACGTGTTACGCATGCCAGCCCACCGACTCCCTCGGCATGTATTGTTTGCGCGCCGGGGGTGTGGATGGAAGAAGAGGGCGGGCTGACAAGCGATGACTTGGTCTAGAGGAATGAAGGCCCTCACTTCGAAGCTGGCCACGGTTCGAGTGTTTCGGCTCCCTGGTTGGTGTCCGGAAGACGTTGAACATGTTCGGCTGGATACGCTTGCTGATATGGCTAGGAGCCGACCTCAGTAGCATTCGTGCTGTGAGTTTCTTTGTCTCACTCCATCCCTTTTAGTCTCCCTCTCCAACCACGATCTCACTACTTAGCCTTACACAGTTTTGCATAGTAATCTTTTTGCTGCATAGTAACCGGCTGGTATGTTACCGGAACGATGCCCATCCGTTGCCGGTATCTCAGCTGGCTTGCACTTGTCGCATTCTTTCCATTTTCTCTTTTATGTATTGCCACACAGTAGTTGAGGTGTTTCCCACCTCTAGCTAAAGTGTATAATGATGATGCTGATCTGCTGGCTTGGACATGTGCCCGGTCAGCGATTACTGAGAAGGACCTTGTTTTGATCGCCAGATTTATGTTGGCTCAAGTCTCGAGGTGGGCAAAAGTTGACTTAACAGTAGGAAATGAAACCACTGGATACTGTTAATACGTCTCGCCTTCCAGGCTGAAGTCCACCTGACCCATCTTCTGCTTGGCTTAAGACGTTACATGACTCGCAGTCGGTACAAGTGACGCGTCTGCTATCGTCTCATAGCCGGACTGCCTGTTTAAAGTGTGTTTGGTGCTGAGTTACCTGCGGGGTGCTGGCCAATTATGATGCGGAGCAGTGAGAGCTGATGCTGCGTTATCTTTGCACGATAGCCAGCTGTTTGTGACATGTTGTTGACTTTGACTCAGGACATTTAAGTCTTACTCTAGGGCCCCTTCTCTCCTGCTCATTATCGTTCGTTCCGTTGGTCATCGTTCAGTTCAAATGGCTGGTGTACTGCTGTTGTTGAGTTAATGCTACGTGTGTCTACTTGGCTCACCGTTTTTGTCTTTTGCATCCCGATCCTTTTGGATACTGTTTAGACTTCTTCTTTTATAGACTGGTAATGATTTGTCTTATCCATAAAGGAACACGCCGAATTGCTCTGTTACTCGCAATTCTCCCCTCTGACCCTTATAGACAGAACCAAGCCCTTGCTAAGCTGGACTATTTTCGGCGATCAAAGCGCACCTGCTCCTTGCACGAGCTCACAGCCGGCTTTAATCTGTTAGACTGAGACTGTATTTAAGAGCAAGTAGAAAGGTTTCTGTATAACTATCGAATTACGAAAAATCAAAATTTGCTTGTGAATTATCAGCAGTTGTGTCTGGTCCTTTAATCGTTTATCCGTGTTCGGTTAGAAATTTGCACTAGCGTCATTATTTCCGGACATACAATGTCTTCTTTTGGCACTGTATGTGCATCGTTTCACAAAAGCACAGGTTTCCGAAATAATCGTCGATACGAGTTTTAAAACACTTCACAGAATCGGCCTCTATTAATCCTTCTGGTAGTGTATTCCATAAGTTTACGATTCTTCGTTCAATACAAAGCTGATGTGATACTTTGTTCATGCTGGGGACCCTGAGTTTGTAACGATGTCCTCGGGTATCACAGGGTTCTCGCAGGTGAAATATTGGCCGCAGTATGGGGAAGTGATTCAAGTGTAGTACTCGATGGGTCATAATAAGATCAATTCTTACTCGGCGATAGGATAGTGTGTAGAGTCCGAGCCTTTCACAGCGTTTTTCATACGAAAGCTTTCGTAGATTTGGTATCATTCTAGTTGCGATATGCTGTATTTTCTCCAGCTTTTCAGTTTCCCATTGGGTTATCGGATGGTAAGCTGGGGCACCGTATTCAAGGATTGGTCTAATGAGCGAGGTGAATAGACGAGGGACGGTTTCTTCGGACCATGTGGAGAAACTGCGTCTTAATGCCCAGAGCATACGAAGTCCCGCACGGTACAATTTCTCTGTATTTTCTAGTGATCTTAAATCATGTCGTGAGAGAACTCCTAAGTCTCTGACAGATGTGTTGGGATGGAGCAACTGGCCGTCCAAGGTGTATGATCGAGTGGCTGGACGTCTGGTGATACTGATGAACTCCGACTTGCTTGCGTTAAGAGGGAGTTGCATTTCAGTGGACCACGTTGACAGTCGCTCTAAGTCATGCTGGAGGCGAACGCAGTCGTCCTGGTTTTCAATGATCCTCCAGATTTTCAAATCATCTGCAAACAGGACACATGGTGACTGGAGCTGCTGCGGAAGATCGTTGATATGAATAAGAAATAATACTAGCCCAAGTACAGTTCCTTGAGGCACACCACTGGTCGATGGGAACCATTCTATCAGATAGTCATTGACCTGTACTCTAAACCTTCGTCCCACAATAAACTCTTGTATCCACTGAAGTAACGTGCCCCCGATTCCGTATGTCCTCAGTTTACGAAGGAGTACCTCGTGGTTCACTCTGTCAAACGCCTTACTAAAGTCGATGTACACCACGTCAACATCCTTCTGTTCATTGAGAGCTCGAACCCACTGGTGGTTTGCGTACATCAAGTTGGTGATGCAGGATCGCCCTTTCGTAAAGCCGTGTTGCGCTGGCGTCAATACGTCCATCGATTCGAAGAACGACAGCAGACACTTTTTCACAACCTTCTCGAGCACTTTGGATAATACCGAAGTCAAACAGATCGGTCTATAGTTCTCTATTTTACTCGGATCACCACTCTTGGGAAGCGGTTTAACTATCGAGCATTTCCAGTCGTTCGGGCAGCATCTGATTATTGATAGTGACGAAACTAAATTTATGCATTCACCTAGCACCTATCCGATATCAAGTTGACTGACTGAATACAGGGTATACATTTCTTACCAGTTACATTACCTGCTTTGATCCTCCCAACAGTGGATCTGGTTCTTCTTAATGCCGTTGTACAAGCTTGCTAGGCTAGAAAGTCACGGAGCAACACAGTCTCCTGCTGCATACAGCGCGACTGGCCTTGACAAATGTTTGTGCAGTTGCTTTCCTTCTTGCCGTGGCCTAAGTTCATTCGTGCACTAAACGTCCACTGAAGTTGTCCTTTCTTATCATTGTGGTATATAACCAATGGGCTATCTGCGAGCGTCACGACGTATTTTCCATATTTCCCTCCAACTACCGTAGAGCAGCAAGATTCCTCCGTTCCACCCTACTTCTTTTGATCGGATTAAGTTACCATATTTTTTTACCGTTTTCGTCGCTTCTGACACTCCGGCTGTTGCCGTATTCCTGGGTCATGCCTGAAACCATGTACATTTTGTGCTGCACCTCCAGCCCTCTTCTTAATGATCCACTCCTATTCACGAACAAGAAGACCTGATATATTTTAGTTTGCATATTTCTCTCAGGCTGTCCGTAATGTGTATGTCGGTTGGCTCGGCACCTACCGTCCTGCTCAGGCTCCCGTGGTCTTATAAAATCCAATTACTTACTAGATGACAATAATAACGCTAGTCGTTGTTTTCTACCTTCGCTTATCTGCTTTAGGTATCTCGACTCTTCAAAATTTCGCATTACACTTCCTGTATATATCTCATCAGATTGGTGCTCTGTAAGACGTTCGCCGCTCTCCTCAGTGATTCATCAGACGCCAAAGCCAGCCTCTTGTCTACAGCCCTCCTCGCAAAATGTTTTTAACTGGATCGATTAGGTGCTGTCTGTTCGATCTGTGGTTTATTTCAGTGGCTTAGCATTTGCTTGCTTTCTGCTTGCGTGAAATTCTCCACGGAATCTACGGCGTTAATCTTTGTTCTTCCATGATCTGTGCACGACTACAGCCTCTCGACTTCATCAAATTCAATGTCGATTTTGCTTACAATGTAATGGCGCATTCGCATCATTTGTGCTCAGTACTGTTTATTTCTCACATTCAGTACCATTACGACTGCTTATTAACCAGTAGTTAGCCGAGTAACTATGCGCTAATATACCCCATTACTTCTTCATCGAGCTATCAGTTTGATGTCCCCCAACGCTGCCATCTCTTGTCGTTATACTCTCAGTGTACTGTAAATCGGCAGTCTCTTGGTGCCATTGCTGTTGACTGAAGCTCGCGTAAATACGTTGTGCAAATATTTTTAATCCACCAGCACAAGTCGTATATAAGCTAGAAAAAGAAACGAAAGTGATGCACTGATGGTAGATCTTAAAGTCGATTCACTGCGTTGAGTCATTCACCATAGAGCCCAAGTTTCCTACTTAAATCTGTCCGAACTAATTTTGCTTTCTTCCCTAACGAAATCATTATTTTGATCAGGATTTGCTTTCGTTGGATTCGAAGATGAAGAGGTTGTCAAAAACCTTATCCGCATGCACTATGTCAACTTGGACGGGAAGCAGGTAGGTCAGCATCTTTCGATTGCTCATGTTCTTCAGGTTGAAGTCAAAGCAATGGAACCTCCTATTGGCCATCGAACAGGCTACCCCATTGCGGTTGGCGGCTCTGCGCCTTTACAAACGAATGGCCGGGCCGTTCGCGGTGGACGCAACCACAATTTTCCTCAATTGCAACCAAGTGATCCATGTACGTAACATTAGTTACAGCTTCTCATTTTTCGCTTCTGCAAGAGTTGAGACCACTGTGCCTGCTGCATTCATTAACTCGTACAGTGAAAGTCACGCGCAACCGGTGGCGGCCACGCAGTAGTAAAGCGTCGGTGCTGCGTACCGGTGCACTTCTCATGCCATGTCCAGGTTAACATTGGTACAGAACGCTGGGTAGCTATTTTCATGGAATTGCAAATCCCTGAGTCTGCGTTCACAGATGGTTCGTATTTTCAGATGCAGTGGTTCTCCTGAAACATTTTAAAACGTTAGAGTTATAAATGTAACTGACGAATTGCCAAGTCTTGCCCGGGTCGATCGACAAAGGGTCTTGATGGCATGCACCTATTCTGGTCGCGGCGATACCGGAACACGTTCGCGTTTCACTAGCATTTTTTCCGAGACCAGTCTGCACAAAATACTGTAGAGAGTACCTCCCTCATTACACCGCGAAACATGGTCCTTTTGGATTTGGAGCTTACTTGCAACTGAATTCTGAAAGCAAAAAGAAGTTACCTACCTCTGGACATTGATGACTTTTCCAGGCGCAATCTCTCACAGAATGTCTCTCACCATTGTTTCAAGACTTAGTCGGAGGCTTCTGGCCCGGTACATTAGGGATTATATTTTGGCCAATAATAACTGCTTAACAGAACTGGGTTTCACTTCTAAGATGTGAAACTTCAACAATTTTGGATCCTTGTTCAAACTAAGCAGCCTGTGGCATTTAGATTCAATTTCCTGTGATGTCAGCATCGATTCCTGTTCCCATTTCATTTGGATATTGAGTTTTTTGACAGCAACTCAAATAATAGCCGCTATGACTTTGCAAACTAAAACGGCTACTGCTGAAGGATGAACTGCAACTGATCTATTGAAGTAGCCATGATTGTACAACACTTTCGTCGCCACAAATGTTGTGTCCAAGCTCCGGGACTGCTTGCACCCACTAACGGTAATAAGAACAAAAGCGACCAGGGACAAGGATTCCGTGATTTTTTTTGCATATAGAAACCACTTCGTTATACAGCCTGACGCATAAGCGTGAAAGCTAGTCAGAGTACGGAAAGCGTGCGGGCAACTAAAGCTGATGAGAACTTAACAAATAAGTAACCAATCGGGTGCACGCAAAGAACGGAAAGTAAGCGTGTTAGCCTCATAGTGGGGCTATAATCTGAAAGCAAAAACCGACTCAAACTAGCCAATAGGGATAGCGAAATGATACGTTACAACGAACATCAATGAGCTACCAGAGCCAAACAAAAGTCTGCAGTCATGAACGGTTACACAAGCATACCTGTGTTCTTCTTGCTTCTCTATAACTCCTTACCTCTAACTTGAACTCGCAACTTCCCGTTCAGCAATATCATGACGAACTGGCCCACCAAATGTCATTGTTGAGTGAGGTTGGTGAGCCGAACACTGTCTGCGGTCGTCTTAAATGTACCATGAAGAATGCCTTTGACGCATGCTATGCACCCACTTTGAATGGACCTCTGAGGCATCGATCAGTTTGATGGCCAGTGAGTTTCAGGTTGTCCTCAACTCCCTGAAAGGACGTCTGACAAGGAGTTTTAGAATCGACCGGGTACGTTGGTGGACGGCAAGGGCCTGTGAGACAGAGGAATCTAGCGCTACTGGGAACAGCTGTGCCGTCCCTCCTTTTCCGGAACACTAGTCCAAAAAAGCTATCCGTTTGCGATACGGTAGCTGAGAAAGACGGAGAGTTGACCCATTCTCACCATCGTCGACTAGCCCGTTGTGCAAAACATTTTGAAGAGCAGTTCAGCAGGCATACTGCGACACTGCCACTTGCCGAATCGTCTGAGTCGATGTAGTAAGTAAATGTCACACCTCCCAATTTGGAAGAGATTTGACCCGAACTTTCCTTATTGAAACCAAACAAGTATCCATGACCCGATGAACTTCCATCATTTCTGGAAGATGGTGGTGTATCTTTGTTGACTAGACTCGTTTCTCATCATCATCAACAGCAGTACATCAGCCATTTGAACTGATGCTTCGCTGCCATACAACCACGAGGACTTATGAAATATAAATAATAAGAAGAGGGAGAGAACGGGGACTTACCTGAAAACCTTAATGCCCTAAGCAAACATTCTGGGTCAAGGCGCCTACACCTTGTGTAGACAACATTCCGTCACAAACAGCTGGCTATCGTGCAAAGATAAGGCGGCATCGGCGAGACAGCTTCCTTGCGACTTTCACTGCCCCGCGTCATAATCAGCCATTACCCCGCAGATAACTCAGCACCAAACACACTTTAAACAGACAATCCGATTAGGAGACGGCAGCAGACACGCCACTGGTGTCGGTTGCGAGCCATGTCCTGTAAAGTCTCAAGCCAAGCACAAGGTGAGTCACGTGGACTCCAACCCGGAAGGCGAGACGGACCAACGGCACCCAGTTTAGTTGTCAGTGACTTCATTTCCCGCTGCCAAGTCAACTTCTGTCCACCTCGAGCCTTGCGCCATCCTACACCTGGAAGACTGAACAAGGCCCTCCTAGGTAAGCGGTGTCCAGGCATACGTAGCACGTGCCCGAGCCAACGCAACTTATTCAGTGCTATCTGTTGTTCTAGGGAGCTAGCATGATTATCACTATCTAGTACTCGCCCACGCACATCATCGTTGGGGATACGCTGGTGCCATCCGACACCAGCAGTGTTTCGCAAACAACGATGATCAAAGACTTGAAGGCGCCTCAGATCTTCAGACCGAAGGGGCCAAGTTTCACTACCATAAAGCAGAACGGCCCTCACTGTGGCCTTGTATACACGGCCTTTCAGACAGAGGGAAACTCCCTTCTGTCGCCAAAGGTGACGCAGGTTCAAGAAGGCAGCTCTGGCCTTTGCAATGCGTGAGCTCACGTCAGTTTCTATGCGCCCATCATTGCTGATGCAGCTGCCAAGATAAGTGAATTGATCAACCACCTCGAGTTCCTCGTTAGCAAGCGTCAAGGGGTCATCGAGTGGTTGGTGGTCCTGCAGCAACACTTTGCACTTTGAAGGTGCGAAGTGCATACCAAATAATGGGACCACTCTGGACAGGCTGTTCAGGGTTGATTGGGCCGCCCCAACATTGTCGAAAAGCAAGACGATATCGTCCGCATAATCTAGGTCAACTAACCTTTCACCAGGCAGCACTTCAACGCCTACATCGTTGGATTCCGCAAGGGAACGCTCCATGATAGAATCCACGACGAAATTGAACAAAAACGGGGAAGTCGGACAACCCTGACGAACGCCACTTGTAGTCGAAAAGCTATCTGATATTAGGACACCATAGACCCTGACGCGGCCTGTAGTGTTCGAGTATAGAGCACGAAGGATGTTCACATATTTCGTGGGAACACCTTTTCGCGCAAGTAATTCGAACAGAATCGATCGATCGACCGAATCGAACGCACTCTTGAAATCAAGGAACACAGCTATTGTCGGTCTGCGGTGTGCGTGGCGCTGCTCTAGCACCTGCCGCAAAGTAAATATATGGTCCATACAACCACGTCCTGGACGAAAACCGGCCTGCTCTTCCCTAATCCGAGATTCCCGTTCTGCAGTGAGGCGACGAACGATAATCGAGGCCAGTAATTTTGTCACAACTGGCGTTAGGTTAATAGCCCTGTGGTTCGCAAAGTCTGTGCGACTGCCCTTCTTGTATATTGCCACTATAATCGATTCGCTCCAATTAGCCGGCATATTCTCTTCATTCCAGATACGTTCGAATAGGGCGGTCAGTGCCCTGCAGAGGACCTCACCTCCATCCTTAACTAGTGCAGGTGGGAGGGAATCCGGGCCAGCGACACGAAAACGATTGAGGGCTGTGATCGCGTTTCGAACCTCTGCCTCCGACGGAGGCTCTAACCTAACCGTCCATGGCACGTCCTGCATCACCTGAGTAGGAAGAGGTCCGGGAGCAGGGGGCCAGCTGAACTGATCATTAAAGTGTTCCGCCAAACGAGCCATACGGCGTTCCTTATTGTGTATCAGCGCACGCGCTGTCTCTGATTGTCTCACTGACGCCTGGTTTTCTGGGACCAGTGGTGCGGATTAGCTCGAAGAGTTTCCGGTAATTGCCCACTGCTCCTGCCTCCTCCGTTTCTTCAGCCTAATGGGCCCACCAGGCTTCCTTGTCAGCACGTAGACTCCGCTTTAGTTCGCGCCTAATAGCCCGTCTGATCACATTGTGCTCAGGGCCAGCCGGGAGGTTTCTTCTAGATTCCAACAGGTTCACCGACCTCTCGGATATCCAGTGACTGGTGCCGTGACGACTGATAGTACCACAAGCAGATGCTCCTGCGTCGTGCATGGCGGCCGAGATTCTATTCCACTGAAGTTCAGTGTCATTGGGACAAGACAGCGAGAGTTCGCTATGCAGTGCTTCTTGATAGGCTTGCCTGACAGAGGGCTGGGACAATTTCTCAGTTTCCAATCGTAGGGGACGCTTAGTGCGCCTCCCCATAAAGTTCATGGAGAAACGACAGCGTACCAAGGCATGATCAGAGTCGACGCAGGTACTCCAGTACGAGCGACAATCCAGAATGGAACCGCGCCACCTGTAACTTATGGCTATGTGGTCAATTTGGGTCCATCGCTGACCAGCTACAGGTGGACGCCAAGTGGCACTTCGGCGACCACTGTGTCTAAAAGCAGTGCTACTAAGAAACAACTGGTGCTCCGCACACAGTTGCAGCAGACGCTCGCCGTTGTCAGTCCGTTCGGAGTTAAGCCCAGCTGAGCTTCTGAAGAGCTCAGACGCCCTACTTGTGCGTTCATATTCCCTGCAAGTACTATAATATCTGAACTAGTAGTACTGCGTAGCAGCGTGTTCAGTTGGTGATAGAAAGTGTCCTTGACTGCATTAGAACTGCAGTCGATGGGAGCATAAGCAGAAATCACAAACAGCGTTTTGTTTTACTTCGCGAATTCACCTTAGCTGATGTCGTCAAACGGGCTGCACATAAACGGCTGTTCACCGGAATCCAATCAACCAACGATGACTCAGCCTTGCAACTGAGAATGATACCTACACCAGCTTGACCCGTGAGTGCCGCATCGGCGTCTCCGGATGCGTGCAACCAATAACGAGAGGATAAGCCGGGTGCAGTCAATTCAATAACCCCATTAGGGTCATTAATCCTAGTTTCGGACACACAACACACATCAACTCCCAGTGTGTCCAAGGTGCGTGCGAGTGCAGCCTGCTGACCTGTTTGTCTTAGAGTGCGGACGTTGAATGTCGCCATGGAAACGGGACAGCGTGGCCTTGTAAAGAACTTTTGCCGATAGGCGTCCGATAGGTGCTTTGGGATGGTGGTTGCAGATGGTTCTACTCCAGTAGCACTTCGGTTGCTGTCAATTAAGCTGGGAATTATAGAAGGATGGTTAGTAATGGGGGCCGGGATGGGAGTAAGAGAAAATAGTGGAAAAGGAAGAAGGGAGGCGCCAGCAGTAGCATGTTTTCGCTTATCCGCCCTGCTGTATGCAACAGATAAGGCGACCCTTGATATTCTGCGCGACGGCCGGTGCAGGATGAGGTTTATGTTTGAAGAAAATGTCATGGTTGTATGTGGGCTGAGATACTGCCAGGGCGCCCAGACCTAGACAGGAGGACGATTAGGGTCCTCATCCAAAGCCTTTGGCTCAAAAGCCTGTCCGCAAGGCAGCGGTGTGGCAGTGATTTAGTTTTACAGGAATGGACGCCATCCCATTTCAAACCCCCAAGCTGGAGGACCAGGAGACTGAGTTTGTCTGACCTCTCACCATTGACCAACCTGGTAGGAGTAGCTCTCAAGATGCTCGGAGGCATCACCCAGTATAGCTCAATGGGTCAATGAGGTACGCAAACCGTCACACCACGTTAAGGTCCAGTCTCGTTGCGACGGAGACTCGTTTCTCTACTTAACACGATTCGGAACACTGAAGAAGTGCCTTCAGACTGGTGACCGTCAACTTTCCTGCCCATCACCAAGAGCGGTTATTGTACTTTCTGCGAGAATCATCGAGGCATTAGCCTTGTTTTCGTTGCCTCCAAACTTCTCACAGTTATCCTTCTGTAACGAATTACTTATCCCCGTGAGAACCGAATCACTGGTAACCAGGCTGGCTTTCTCCCTTGTCGTGCTTGTGTGTACCACATGTTTACTCTACGCCAACTTTTTGAGCAGTAACACACATCCGACGGTCAACTGTGGTGCTTTTCCTTGACTTGAAGCCACCTTCAACTCTGTTGACCCCGCCATATTGTGACACTGCCTAGCCATGAATGGTCTACCTGCATATTCCTTTCCATTATGCAGTCTCTACCGTGACTCCCGGGGCCGTGTAAAAGTCTGCGGGGAAACTGTCTCCTGGATTCCCCACCACTACTGTAGTTCCCCAGGGTTGTTCTGTATCTTCTTTCCTTTTCAATTTTGTTATCGAAATGATCATGAGTGACTGTTCTTTCAGAGTCTATCGGAGTGGAAGTTCTGCCAGGTGACCGACTGACAAACCTGGAGTATACGGACGAGAAAGTTCTTCGGCCTGACGCAGCGCCTGTGCCACTACTACACTACTGGATAGACTGACGCGTAGCGCTGCACACTTCCGCAAGTGCTTTGCACCTTCAAAGAGCAGAGTACTGCTGCAGAACTGAACCGACACACCTCCGATTCTAATTATCACCGATCAGCCACTGAAAGTTGTGGATCCATTCACTTGGCTTGGTAGCTGTCACCTCTGGGGATCGCGTTACTGTGAAAGTTACTTCGCTGTCAACAAGGCCCGTGTGGCTTTCCAGCGGCTCAACCATCTATGGAGACGGCGAGATAACGGCCTGTCAGTGAAAGGTAGGATGTATAACGCTGTGGTAAGGCCGGTCTCATGGATCCGACCTTGACCAGAAACCTGGCCTGTTCAGAATGAGGACATTAAACGCTTGGTCGTGTTTGACCACCGGGTGAGCAATGCTGAGGTCCGCCAGTTGGTTTTCAGCAATAAGCCTTCTGGTTCCTCACACAAGTGTTTACTGAATCTAGGCCATGTCCTTGTATGCTTCTTGACCGGCTTCCTCGGCGTGCATTATGCGCCGTGGCCCAATCAAGTTGTGTGAAACGGCGAGATAGTCAATCGATGACGTGGCACAAAGCATGAAGAAACTGACTCAGAGACTTGGTCACGCTGGTGCGTGCCATTTTCGTGGATGGGGGCCTCGGGACGGTTCACACCAATGGTTAGTGGCCGTATCAAACATGGCGCAGTCACGCAGCCAGTGGCGTTCTTGCATTCAGTTTCTTGCATCTGATTGTTGATTTTGGTCCCATTCTGATTAGTCTAATGCACTTCCTACTTGCTTCCATTTTCTTTACATTATATTTGCCTTTAACCCCACTGTCCTGCCGGTGTCATTTATTGTTATTCTTGGGATGCGTCGTGGCAACTGGATCCACCGCACTTCGGTGCTCAGCTCATAGTCGTCTAACTGAACCAAACTGTTGTGTCATCGTTTGGCATCAGCAGTACTCCGGTACTCAGTATCGACGCTTCGCCGCCGCGCAATCACTACCGGTCGGACGTGGGCTAGGATACTACGAGAGTCGCCCTGCATCTACGCACGCTCTAACCTGCGCCGCAAGTTTACGAGACAGGCTCGTTACCTCTAGGCTACGGGCTGGAGACGTTAGCAGTAACTATGCATTGAGGATGGATTTCTCATTTGCATGACTCGTATCGGTAGCTTTGTCGCTACTCTCAATCTAACCTTCCCGTGCTGATGGATCTTTTCGAAATGATTACATTTGACAAATGTTCTTTCTCCTACCCACTCGCCATTGCTCTTCATCTCGATCTCATCCATTACCGTGTGACATAGCTACGTACATTGTTCATACTCACGGATACACTGCTTCGTTCATACAGGTGCATCCTTTTATTTTGTTTCGATTGATATTTTTGCTGCACTGCTGCTGATTTTTTTCCATCGAGACCATTGCTCCATTGTGATTTCGGTTTTCTTTTATTGGAATAACACCGCATTCATTTATCGTTAATGTCACCGCCACGGCTAATCGATCGAATGTCTATTTATCACACCTCATTCATTTCGCATATTTGATTAACTGAGCTGGGTACATCACCGCTGTTACTGATGGCAGTGGACGCCTAGCTACTAATCAAGGAATTGACTTGTTTTCCTGCAATACGGCCGCATCTCTCAATCCGCGCCGACCAACGTCGTCATAGCCCTTATTAGACACCAGATCTTTGAGTTATAATTCCCGAGTCCGTTGGCTGCTGTTATCTGATGCATCACATTTGCCCTACTTAGTATGTTACTAGTCTTGTTTCACCGTGACAGCTTTATTAACCTCCTCCTTTTTACATCTGATAATTTGTCATCATTGGTTGTTGTTTCTTTGCTTAGATGTTCCTTGGAATCAATGGCCTGGCATGGGAAGCGGAAGTTGGAACGCCGCCGGTGGTCCCGTAGGACCTCATCCTGCGTGGAACCCGCAGCAAGTAGGGTGGAGTGGTGGTACTAGTAACGGCGCTCCGCCAAGCGCTCACCATGGAATGCAACCTGGAACTGCCGCGCATTTGTCTAATCTAGGTCCAGTCCATGGTGTGGGATGGCCTCAGCAACCTGGTCCTGCTGCTAACGGCTGGTTGCAACCCACCTGGAACTCACAGTTTGGCGCCTCATCGACCAACAATCGGGGTGAGTTTTTTATTTTTGTGGATATAGTTGTACAGCCTGTGTTTACGGAGCGACAAGCAGCATTTATTTAACGACTGCGATTTAGCAATCACCAGGAACAGCAACGTGGCAATGTTTTGCACCGCTCATTCACTGCCAGAAAATCACAAATTATAGGCTAACTTTACTAATGCAGAATACCTGGAGGACTTATGGTGGTTGATCTGGTGCCTAACTACGCCAGCGGTAATCCCTTGGAATCTAGGCAAGTACATTTTACCCACACCATCCGATCTCAAACAGCTAGCTATTGTGTGGCTCGGAACATCGCTATTAGACTGGAGGTCTACGCAACCTTTTCGTACCAATCAACGCATTCATCTATTAGTTTCATTGGAGCACGTGTCTCTCGTAATTTGGGTTACTCTCAGCATGGTTGTGCTTATTATGCTTGATTTACTACACTGCTTATTTTTTGACGCCTGCTTAAAAAAACTGGTACCATGCTGATGGGTGTCAGATGTCAGACGAGTCCTTTCATCCATCTTGAAGATTTCGATCGAATTCCATTGATCATCTTGGTACTACACATTGTTTATTACATATTATAGTAAATAACGTAATTTATTTTTCCAAAATGATGCCTTTCCACCAGCTTATCTCTATTTGGCTGACAGTCGTCGGAGCTTCGGCATGTACTTTTTCAACCTCGAACCTTTCACCTTTTCTTACTTACTATTTCCCCACCTATCTAGATCCGCAGTTTCTTTTGCCGTGGTAACTTCTCTGCTTAAAGATCCATCACGACGAGACTAGAGCTTAAAATGACACGATGGGTTGTTTCCTCTTTCATTCACTAAACCGCACTCCCCGAGTGCCTTCACTTCGAATTTTACCGGATGGGTTAATACTTGGCGATCATCTTATCGCCATCTCAGCATCTTCTTAATGTGAAATCGTGGGTAGTGTCTAGCCATAGAATGTAACCACAGGATAAATAATAAGAAATGGATTGTCAGCTGTAATCCCTAACGGCGCTTCGCTGCCGCGCGACCACCATTCGCGTGTAGGGTGGGTATACCGCGAAGACGCCTGCTCCTGCGTGGATTCGAACCGGTGACTTTATGATTGCAGGCCAGGCGTGCAGACCACTCGGCCACCGGCCACAGGAGCTAACAGTTGTTTGGCCACAAGCTCAGTTCGGTTAGTGGATGTTTTCTTCAGCAACAGTATCAATACAAAAAACCATAATTTTACTAATTTCACTCCACATTACTCAGGCCCGTAATTCATGCGGCATCACCGACAACGCAAAGGCGTTGTACACTTCGCATCAAATTGACATTTTGTTTAAATTCATCTGTCCGCAATTTCTCTCACCATTCAAGGTTTGGGAGATGATGCGTCCCTGCTGAGCTATCAGCAACAGCAGCAGCATCAACGAAAATCCCAAGGAGCATGGGATCCACTGTGCTTTGCAGCTCTGACCTCCAGTTCTAACTCAGGATCCAACCACAACGATTCGGTCAACTCGCTGGAGTCCTGGAATTCTGCTGCTGCAAATGCGTTGTGCCAATTGGCTCCTCTCTCAATTGGCTCAGGTCTCGCCCATACGAGCACTGGGGCTGCCGATTGGAATCAAGCTCCTGCACCGGGCTCGGTGTCTAATCAACATTGGTCAGCGTCAACTACCATGTCAATGGTAGGAACAAACTCTATACAACATGGCAGCGCTACTCCCAACGGTATGCAGAGCGGATATTTAAATGATCAGTCAATTGCTGCTATGGCCGCTGCTGCTGCCTCCTTTGGCATGAGAAGATCTGGAAACTCTACCGTGCCACATTGGGCTTCCTCCACCTCCGGACATAGAGATGTTGGTAAGTATCTCATATTTAATCTCAGAAGAGAATATAAACAATTATTTACTGTATTTGCTAGAGGATCCATCTCCAGACACAGGCCGGCAAGTGGATACATCGTCAATGCACCGTCACGACGAGACTGCATCTTAACGTGGTGTGACAGTTTGCGTACCTCGTCGACCCATTGAGCTATACTGGGTGGGGCCCTTGGGCCTATTAAGACCTACTCCTACCACCTTGGTCAATGGACGAACTCAGTATCCTGGTTCTTCCAGGTTGCGGTTGGAAATGGGATGCCGTCCATTCCTGTAAAACCGAATCGTTGCCACATCCGTTGCCTTGCGGACAGACATTTTAGCCAAAGGCTTTGGTTGTGGATCCTAATCGTTCTGTCTAGGTCTGGGCGCCCTGGCAGTATCTCAGCCCATGTACAACCATGACCTTTTTTCCAAAATTCAATCAAATCCTACATTGGCCGTCGCGCAGTTTATCAAGGGTTTCCTTATCCGCTGCATACATGAAGGCGGATGAGCGAACAAATGCTACTGCTAGCACATCCTTTCCAACCGTTTCTTTTACTCCGCACCCATTCCCTATTACTAGCCTTCCTCCTATAATTCCTAGTTAACTTGACAGCAACCGCAATGTCACTGGAGTCATACCAACTGCAGCTATGTTCCGGCACCACCCACTGGGCACAGTGTCTCGTTTCCCCGACGGTGTTCAACGTTCGTACTCTAAGCCAAATAAGTCGAAAGGCTGTACTCGCACGCGCGTTAGACACGCTGGGTATTGACTTGTGTTGTGTGTCCGAAACTAGGATCAATAACACCAACGGGGTTGTTGAATTAACTGCACCTGGTTTGTTTTCTCGCTATCGGTTGCATGCATCCGGAGACGCGGATGCGACAACCACTGGTCAAGCCGGAGTGAGCATAGTTCTCAGCTCCAAGGTCGAGCCATCGTTGGTTGATTGGATTCCCGTGAGCAGCCGTTTATCTGTAGTTTGTTTAACATCAATTAAGGTTGGTTCACGGAGTAGCACCAGACGCTGTTCGTTAGTGATTTCCGCTTATGCTCTCGCCGACTGCAGCTCTGCTTCTGCGAAGGATGCTTTCTGCCGCTAACTGAAGACGCTGCTACGCAGTGTTACCATTTCGGACATCAAAGTTTTTGCAGGGGGTGTGAATGCGCAAGTAGGGCGTCTGAGCTCTTCAGAAGCTCAGCTGGGTGGTAATTATGGGTTAAACTCCGTACGGACAGACAATGGCAAGCGTCTGCTGCAACTATGCGGAGCACCACTTGTTTCTTAGTGGCACCGCTTTTAGACATAGTGGTCGCCGAAGTGCCACTTGGCGTCCTCCTGTAGCTGGCCAGCGATGGACCCAAATGGATCATGTTACTATAAGTTAAAGGTGGCGTTGTTCCATCCCGGTTTATCCCTCATACTGGAGTACTTGTGTCGACTCTGCTTATGGCTTGATATGCTGTCGTTTTTTCATGACCTTTATCGGGTGACGTACAAGGCGCCCCCTTTGGTTGGCAACTAATAAGTCATATCAGTTATCAGTCAGGCAAGCCTAGCAAGATGAACTGCGTACCGAACTTTCACTACTTTGTCCTAATGACACTGAGCTTCAATGGAATAGGATCTCGTCCGCCATGCAACATGTAGGAGCCTCAGCTTGCAGCAAAATCAATCGTCACCGCATCAATCACTGGATATCCGAGAGGTCGACTGACTTGTTGGAATCCAGAAAAAACCTCTTGACTGGCTCCGAGCACAATGTGACCAGACGGACTATTGGGTGGGAAGTAAAGCTGATCCTGCGCGCTGACAAGGAAGCCTGGTGGACCAGTCGGGCTCAAGAAATGGAGGAGGTAGGGGTAGCAAGCAATTATCCCAAGCTCTTCAAACTGATCCACACCACTGGTCTCATGAAACCAAGCGTCAGTAAAACCGTCAGAGATAGCGCGGGTGCACTAATTCACAATAAGGAGCGCCATATGTTCCGTTGGACCAAATATTTGCGGAATCTCACGATGCATGCGTCGAGTTGCTGCCTAGTGAAAAGCTAGCTAACATTGTTTACGCGGACGATATTGCCTTGCTTTTTAACACTGTTGAAGCGGCACAATCAACCCTGATTAGGCTCTCTATTGTGGTCCCGTCATTTGGCATGCACTTCGCACCTTCAAAGTGCAGTGTTGTTACAGGACCACCGGCCACTTGATGCTCCCTTGACTCTTAATGGCGAGGAACTTGGGATAGTTGATCAATTCACTTACCTCGGCAGCTGTATCAGCAACGATGGATGCATAGAAACTGAAGTTCCTTCACGCGTTGCAAACGCTAGAAATGCGTTCTTGCATCTACGGCATCTGTGGCGTCAGAAAGCATTTTCCCTCCATCTAAAGGTCCGTGATTACAAGGCCAGAGTGAGAGTCGTCCTACACTATGAAAGCGAGACTGCCCCTTCGCTCTGATGATCTGCGGCGCCTTTAAGCTCTTGATCATGTTTGTCTGCGAAGCGTTGATGGTCTCGGATGGCACCAACTTGTCCGCAACGATGATATGCGTAAGCGAGTACCAGGTAGTGATAACCAGACTATTTCCTTGAAACAACAAATAACACTGGATAAATGAGAATACCCGTAGCTCGGAATGTGGATCCCGATTTTGAGCTGTTCACCGAACTGTGATCATTTGCCAGACAAGGCAACATCATCAATGCGACTTCAGGGGCCTGATTTGCAGTGTCTCGTAAGAGACTTCGAGGTCCATGGGCTTATTGATCGGGTTCTGCTTTGAATGCCAGGCTTCAATGAACTCACCTCCTTGTCGGCTTTTGACCCTTACGAGGATGACGGCGTGCTCCAGGTCGAATTAGGGGTTCTCGGCACCCATATGCACTGACGTTAAGGAGTCCTGATCGTGGCGACGAATGACTAGGTTGTGTTCGTGTAGCCTTGTGCCAAGCTTTCTCCCAATCTGCCCCACGTAGCGTTTGTCGCAGTTCCGGCAGCAGACTATAAATCACACCAGTTGTAACTTCTTTGCAACCTGCATCTTTCATTTTGTAGCTTCTGGTACGAATTGTCTCCGTTGCCTAGTGTACAACTTTGACTCCAAAAGGTAATAAAAGCCTCCCTGCCATTTCAGAGATTCCGTTGGTATAGGGCAAAGCGGCTCTCTTTTCAATTGTTGCATTTTTCTTGGCATATTGGTGAGTCTTTTGTGGCGCGAGACAGCGTAGAGTGAAGCCTTTTGGATACGACTTCCGCTTGAGCAGACTGAATAGATGGTCTTCCTCCGCCTGTCTCAGCTACGATGTGCTACAATGTGTTTGTGCTCTTTTGCAAAGGGTTCGCACGCAGCTGCGTTTATGGGCTGCCGGATGGTTGCTGCCATAGTTGAGGATCTGGTCTGTATGCGTAGATTTCTGCAGACTCGTTTCCAATCTTCCAGCACCAGTCCTACGTATATTAACGCCTACCAATGCTAACTGCTCGTTGTTCTCCTTCCTGGTGAATTGGATGCCATCGAACACACTTGATTTGCTCGTGTGTTTTCTCCAT
Organism: Dicrocoelium dendriticum; assembly: GCA_944474145.2. Taxonomy (NCBI): domain Eukaryota; kingdom Metazoa; phylum Platyhelminthes; class Trematoda; order Plagiorchiida; family Dicrocoeliidae; genus Dicrocoelium; species Dicrocoelium dendriticum. The sequence goes on from OX104063.1 coordinate 274,423,858, forward strand.
TTTGGAGCACTTGAAGATGACAAATATGTCGTCCACTTATCGTACCCAAAGTTTTAATCTCACGCTAGGAAATGTTATCTACTCCAACGCCTGCATCACTGCCTCGGCTACCAGACCAGAGATCGGCGATCCCATTGTTATCTGTTCTTACATTTGGCCATTGAAAGTGAAATGTGTTGTTAGTCAAAATTCCAGTAATTCCATCGTTCGTTTGGCGTCGAGTTTACTGCTTGTATCGGACGACGTGTGCTCCTCTAGCAGGCGCGTAATTGTTTGTTTCGCCAAGCTGATGTCGATTGAGGTGAACATAGCAGTTTCATCAAAATAGATCATATTTTCGCCCCATTCTATGGTTGCGGTTTTAAGTTTTTCAAGAAACTGTTCCATCGGATTGCTTGAGTGTTTTGATCCCCCAATTAGATGTTTCAGCCTTCTCCAGAGTTCCTTTGCTGCTTCCTTTGGTGCTCCAGGTAATAACACGATGGAGCGAAGAGGCACTCCGCTTTTGTGTACTTTAGGTACGCCGTAGAAACGCAGCAGTACCGAGTCCTGTGGTTGCATCATCTTGTGTTCCAATGTTTTGATTTGCCCCATTTGTTCCAGTCCTTACAGAATGTGTCTAATGTTGCCTTCTAATCGTTTTGTCGGGTCCTCGTTTATCGGGTGGTATGTGTTGATATCACTGAATAGGTGTAGTGTTTTCATCATGTAACCGGCTTTGTTTATTATAACAATGAGGCTTCCTTTGTCGGCCGGTAGTATAACTATGCTCTCGTTTTTCTCGAGGCTCCCCAGAGTGTTTCGTTCAGTGACCTTCAATATGTTTGTTTCAACTGTATGACTAAGAGCCGATGGGAGATGTTGTGGCCTTCTATGTATCGCGAACGTGCCAATCTCAAAGCCCAAACCTTTGACCCAAAATAAAAGTTAAAAGACGTTAGCAAAGAACACTTGCGAGAAGACAACACGAAGGACATAGGGGACGATTTCATTAGTTTATTAAGTCCTGCACAATGACCTTGAAACTATAAATGTGGAAAACTGTCCTTGGTTGAAGCAAGGTCACGACCACGAGACAAGTGAGCCGGAATATGCTGAACCCTCTATCCGACCGATTTCGTTAGTGTCTTCGTCCCCGAACAGGAGAGGTGTGCCAGTCGGCAATCATCCACTGACGAGCAGCTCTATTTCCTTTATGAATGCTTACCTAGACAAGTTTTTCTGCCGAATCTGCACTGCCGTCTTCCAATCAACCATCCTTTGGCTTGGAAATTAACGGAACAACATTGGCGAAGAATGCTACGCCTGTTGATTACGGGTGCACACAATCGGAAGCATAAATGCCACATGATGATTGATCAGCAGGAGGCAATTCGCTTATCCAAATTAGGATCATGATTGGCTGAATAATTGGAAAACGCGATAGCCTTCAAAACACAGGACAAACGGAGACTTTAAGTGAGGCTGAATTCGATCTCGCAAAAGAAACCAACTAAGGAAAACGATGTTTGGATTACTAACATATTCAAAAGAAGCTTATCGGACGCGGAAAAAGCAGTCATTGTCCGAGGTATACAACTCAATGTTAATGACTCCAATCCCATCGACTTCATCGCTACACTTGAATCAACGCTAAACTTGTACAACATCGCGCCTGAAGCACTGCAAAAGATCAAACACAGAATCATCCCGTCTCTCAGTCATAAAGTCGAAACCAACATATTCAATGACACAGACCAGAAAACTCCGACGAATCTCAAGAATGACAAGAGCATAGTTCTACCTCTGACCGACAAAGGACGCCTTACTGTTATAATAAACAAAGCTGATTACATGATGAAGGCACATCTGTTCAGCCATATCATCAGCACATACCAACCGATAAACGAACATCAGATAAAAACTTTAGATGACAATATAAAGCGCACTCTTCTAAAACTAGCGCAAATGGGGCGAATCACAAAATTGGAGCACAAAATGTTGCAACCGCAAGATTCGACACTACCGCGATTCTATGGTCTACCAAAAGCGGAATGCCTCTCCGTCCCAGTGTGTCGGTACCTGGAGTGCCAAACTGCAGACTTTAAAAGGAGACGGCTAAAACATCTAGTTGCGGGATCACAACACTCGATCAACTCAGCAGAACAGTTCCTAGTAAAATTCAAAACCACACCCATAGAACGAGACGAAATAATGGTCTCCTTTGATGCGACAACGTTCACATCGATTAACAACAATTTGGCGAAACAAACAATGACTGCCGCCGTGCACGACGCAGGAGCATCTGCTTGTGGCACTATCAATCGGTGCTGCACCAGTCACTAGATATCCGACAGGTCGGTGAACCTGTTGGAATCCGGGAGAAAACTCTCAGTTGGCTCTGAGCACAATGTGACCAGACGGACTATTAGGTGTGAACTAAGACGGAGCCTGCGCGCTGACAAGGAAGGCTGGTGGACCAGCCGGGTTCAAAGACTGGAGGACGCATGAGCAGTAGGCAATTATCGCAAGCTCTTTCAGCTGATCCGCACCAATGGTCCCAGGAAACCAGGCGTCAGTGAAACAATAAGAGACATCATGGGTGCACTGATTCACCATAAGGAGCGCCGTATGGTCCGTTGGGCCAAACACTTTCTTGAGCTTTTCAGTTGGCCCACTCATTCCGGACCTTTTCCTACTCAGCTGATGCAGGCTGAGCCATGGATATTTTAGTGACTCCATCAGAGGCTGATGTTCAAGACGCGATCACCGCGCTCAATCGTTTTCGTGCTGCTGGCCCGCATTCTCTCCCATCTGCACTATTTAAGGATAGTGGTGAGGTCCTCTGCAAAGCACTGATCTCCCTGTTCGAACATGCCTGGAAGAAGGAGAGCGTCCCCCCTAACTAGAGTAAATCAACTATATCAGCAATATGCAAGAAGCGCAGTCGCACAGATTGTGCTAGTCATAGGGGTATTACCCGAACGCCAGTTGTGACAAAATTACTGGCCTCAATTCTCCTTCGTCGCCTCACTGCGGAATGGTAATCTCGAATTAGGGAAGAACAGACAGGCCCAGGACTGGGCTATATAGACCATATATTCACTCTGCGGCAGGCGCTAGAGCAGCGCCACATGCGCGGCAGACCGACAATAGCTGTGTTCCTCGGCTTCAGGAGTGCGTTCGATTCAGTCGATCGATGCATTCTGTTGGAAATACTTGCGCGGAAAGGTGTTCCCATAAAATATATGAACGTTTCACCTGCTCGAAACTCAAACATTACAGGCCGCGTCAGGGTCTACGGTGACTTGCCGAATAGCTTTCCGACAAGTTCCGTTCGTCAGGGTTGTCCGATTTCCCCATTTTTGTTCAACTTCGTCGTGGACCCCATCATGGAGTGTTCCCTTAGAGAGCCTCACAGTGCAGGCGTTGAGGTGCTGCCTGGTGAAAGGTTAGTTGATCTAGATTATGCGGAAGATATCCTCTTGCTTTTCGACGATGTCGGGGCGGCACAATCAACCCTAAATAGCCTCACTAGAATGGTCATCATCATCATTATACACGTCAGCTAGAGGTGAGAAACACCTCAGCTACTGTGCGCAATACATAAAGAAAAGGAAAATAAATAAGACAGTTGCATACCAGCTGAGCTACCAGCAAGGGATAGGCATCGTTCCGGTAAGCTACCAGCCAGCTACTAGGCAAAAACACTTATTATGTTTTGCCCTACGAAATGAGATCGTAAATGGAGGAGGAGGCTAAAAGGGATGGGGAGGGACTAAGAAACTCACAGCAGGAACGCCACTGAGGTCGGCTTCTTGCCATGTCAACAAGTGTATCTAACCAAACGTGTTCACTGTCTTTTGGACCCCAACTAGGGAGCCGCGACGCTCCAACCGAGGCCAGCTCCGAAATGAGGGAATTCATTCCTCTGGACCAAGTCATCGCTTGGCCACCCTTCCTCTTCTTCCACTCACATCCCCGGTGAGCAAACAACGCACATCGTGGAAGTCGGTGGGCTGGCATGCGCAACACGTGGCCCAGCCATCGGAGCTTGGTGCGTGAAATGACGGTGCTGAGCGGTTCAGATCCTTTTCCTGTGTCGTCAACAAGGCCTCCATCACGCTCGTTGCTCACCCGGTATTCCCACCAGATGTAATCCAAACTGCGGCGGCACCGATGATCGAACGTAACTAGCTTCTTCATGTCCGCCGATCTTAGGGGCCAGATTTCGCAACCGTACAGTAAGGTCTGGCGAGAGTAACGTCGCGCCGCCGCCATAGGTGGCGAAGGTTAGTAAAAGCACTTCTACCTTTTGCTATACAGTTCGTGATCTCGTCTGCAGTCCAAAGAACGCTGATATAACTTCCCAGGTAGTTGAATTTCTGAACGACTTCTAGCTGATCCCCACCAAGAGTCAGCGCAGGAGGCGATCCCTGCCAATCTTGGAGGAACGTTTTGCATTTCGATGGTGCAAAGCAAAGCCGGAAGTGGCTGATAGCCAGTGCTAATCTGTCCAGCGTGGCTTGGCACGTCTGGGAGCTGTCACAGGTGAGGGCAATGTCGTCTGCATACTCCAAGTCAAGAAGTCGTTCTCCTGTGAGTAGCTCCACACCTTCCAAGTAATGTCCTGTAAATGCAAACTCCATGAATTCGTCAATAGCGAAGTTGAAGAGGAAAGGTGAAAGCGGGCATCCTTGTCTCACACCGCTGGAGATATTGAAGGGTGGCGACAGCTCGCCGTAAACCCTCACTCTGCCCGTGCTACGCGCGTATGATGATTTTATAATATTTACATATTTCTCGAGCACATGTTTCCGGAGTAGACAATTCCAAAGGGCACATCGATCAACCGAATCGAAAGCATTTTCGATGTCGAGGAACACGACTACGGTGGGCTGCCTATATGTGTGACGGTGCTCCAACAACTGACTCAACGTGAAGATGTGGTCGATGCTGCCACGACCCCGACGCAACCCGGCTTGCTCCTCACGAATCTGGCTTTCACGAGCGCCAGTTAGTCTGTGAAGAATTATGGAGGCGATAGAGATCAGACTGATTCCTCTATGGTTGCCGCATTCCGAACGCCTCCTTTGAAGATAGGAACTATAACGAGCGGCTCCAGACGGTTTAGACAGTCTCCTGCTCCCGCAGTTTCACTAGTAATTCATGTAAAGCATCAACAAGATTAGAACCTCCGAATTTGAAGAGGGCTGGAGGAAGATCAGCTGGTCCCGCGGCTTTGTTCAACTTGAACAGTCCGATCTCATGTTCGACTTCTGAGCGAAAGGGTGGATCCAAAGGAACAGCCCTCAGAGCAGGGCGATCACTGGCCGGCGAAGAATCGAACAATTCTAGCCGATTAAATTGTTTTTCAAAATGCTCAGCCCAACGCTCCAAACGTTTTGACGTATTGTGGATAGGCTGTCCACTCTCGTCGCGTATAGTTTCGCTAACACCAGGTCTCCTGCTGCCCGTTTCCCGTATCAGACGTAATAACTTACGATGATTGCCAAGGGCAACGGTCACTTCCATCTCTGACGCACGATGAGACCACCAAGATTCGCGGTCTCTCTTCAGGCTAGCACGTAGTTTTGCCCGGAGCTCTTTGCGAGTTTCATTGTGTTCGCTTCCAGTCGGGATATGCCGGCGAGCGTCAATAAGTTCCAGAGACCACGAAGAGACCCAGTATCGATGTTGGCTATTAGACATGCCACATGAGGATTTGCCTGCTGCTAGTAAGGTCTGGCGAACATGTGACCAGTGACCATCAATTGTCTCCAGTGAGCGCTTACTCAACTCGCACGTCAACGTACTTCGATACGCATTCAGAACAGCTTTCTTTGTCAGTTGGCTGGTGTCAATGCGCTCACAGCGTCGTCGTGGGCGTCCGCCAAAACGCATCCGCATGTCAGCACATACAAGTGCATGATCGGTGTCCACACATGTGCTCCAAATCGAGCGATAGTTTTGCATGTAGCCTCTCCAGCGGTAACTGATAGCAATGTGATCGATCTGCATCCAAGGCTGGTTCGAGGCTGGCGAGCGCCAGGTCACCCTCCGGCGGGTACTGTGTCGGAAATTAGTGCTCGCAAGAAATAACCGGGCATCTTCACACAAATGAAGTAACCGCTCACCGTTATCATTACGGGAGCCTACACCGTACTGACCGCCCAGATGCATTTCATCAGTGGACAACTTTCCCACTTGAGCGTTCAGATCCCCGGCCAGCACAAGTGTCCGTCATTAGAATGGTCACATTATTTGGTATGCACTTCGCACCTTCAAAGTGTTGCTGCAGGACCACCAGCCACTTGACGACCTATTGACCCTTGAGTACGAAGAACTCGAGGTAGTTGTTCGATTCAGTTACGTTGGAAGCTACATCAGCAACGATGAGTGCGTCGAAAGTGAGGTCTGTTCAGGCATTACAAATGCCAGAACTGTCTTCTTGGATCTGCGACATCTTTGGCGACAGAAAGGGGTTTCCCTCCGCTTGAAAAGCCGTGTTTACGAGGCCACAGTGAGGACCTTTCTACTCTATGGAAGCGAGGCTTGGTCCCTTCGGTTTGATGATATGAAACTTTTTCAAGTCTTTGATCATCACTATCTGAGGAGCATTGCTGTTGTCGGGTGGCACCAGCGTGTCTGCAACGATGATGTACGTAGGCGAGTACTAGCTAGTGACAACCACGCTATCACTTTAGAACAGGGATGTCCAAAGTCCGGCCCGCGGGCTGTGTGACCCGCGTTAACATTTCAACTGACCCGCGTACTCATCGTGAAATACGAAATTCAGGCTTGAACCTTTTTCGTTCATCTATACTTTTTCTTATTTTAATGACAGACTGAATATGGCCGACATATTTTTACCTCACCAAATGTGGCTATCCTTGGAAAAAGTTTGGACACCCCTGCCTTAGAACAACATATAGCACTGCGTATGTTGCGTTGGCTTGGGCACATACTGCGTATGTGTAGTCACTGCTTACCTAGGAGGCCTTGTTTTGTCTGCCAGATATAGGGAGGCGCATAGCTCCAGGTGGACAGAAGCTGACTTGGCATCGAATAATAAGGACACTGACGACCACACTCGGTGCTATCGGTCCGTTTCGCCTTCCGGGCTGGAGTCCAGTTGACCTGCATTGTGCTTGGCTCGTGACCTTCAAGACCTCATGGCTCGCAGCCGACACCAGTGACGTGTCCAATGCCGTCTCCTAGTCGGACTGCCTGTTTAGCTCGTGTTTGGTCGTGTGTTATCTGCAGGGTAATGTCTGATTATGACGCGGGGCAATAAAAACCGAGACGAAGCTGTATCGCCGAAGCCACCTTATCTTTGCACGATAGCCAGCTGTTTTTGACTGTATATTGTTAACACAAGATGTAGGCGCCTTGACCCTGAATTTTTACTGAGAACCTTGAGGCTTTCCGGTAAGTCACCCTACTCTGGCTTGCCGGACTATCTCCTAGTGGTGCTGGCTGGGTGGTTCGGGTTTACCCCGCTCCAGCGAAATATTCGGCGACAGTGTTCCACTTTGCTGGGGCATTGTACTCCAGCAATTGTGCTGATTTCAGGGGGGTATTGGGCCCTTGATTAGTGACCTAACAAAAGAATGACATATGAACTGGACATTCAGTCACTGCCTCCCAATGGGCTCGTTTCCCTGAATTCGCCCCTCTGCCTTGCGGGTAGGTTATTTAGCTAAAGGCTCGGGGTGGAGTCCCCTAAGTCAACTCCCTACTTTGGCTTGCGCAACCAGGTAATTTCACGCCCTCTCACAAAACCATGAACTGCACTACAGCGCGCACATCAACTACCGTTTCTGCTTCTCACATTCATGCGATTTCATCACACGCCAATTGTTTGTTTGTTAACAATTCTTGCTTTCCATTACCCGATTCATATACTCAACAATCTGGCTGCAATTCCGGTTGCGCCATGAACCATGGAGTTCAACCTGTTGCTCTCCTTCGATCTGGATCCTCGTTCCGTCTGGCATGCTTCAACGTTCGGATACGCATGCAGATTAGACAGCAAGCAGGTCTAGCGCGCACCGTAGAGTCCCTCGATATTGATGTCTGCTATCTTTCAGAAACCCGATTGCAAGATCCCAGAACTATGCTTACATTGACATTCCCCACTGACCACGATGCCAGATATCACCTGCGTCTTTCTGTAGATCCAGAAGCAGCGTCAGTGAGTTTGGCTGTTGTAGCTATAGCACTACGTGGCGACGCCGGGGCGGCACTACTGGACTGGTTCCCGATTAACAACCGACTATGTGCAGTTTGGCTTTGGGGTTCATTTAGAATCAACAAGCTTCACGAAGAGCGACGCAACTTGTTTGTGATCTCCGTTTACGCTCCAACTGACTGCAGTGGTGGCTGGGTCAAGGACGAATTCTACCGGGATCTCCATCAGCTCTTGACGTTGGATATGCTTGTCCTTGCTGGGGATTTTAATGCACGAGTTGACCGCCTGTTAGCATACGAACGCCACCTTGTTGGTCATCACGCGCTCGATGAGAACCGCTCTGATAACGGAGAGAAGCTTCTCACATTGTCCGAGGACAACCATCTGTTTCTCTTGAGCACTAGCTTCAGGTATACGAAGAAGCGTTCCGTAACGTGGCGTCCCCCTTCGCCAACACAACCCTGGTCTCAAATTGATAACATCGCAATCAGCTTTAGATGGCGTGGAAGCATACTGGACTGCAGGTCCTTTTGGTCCACCTTCGTTGACTCATCATGCACTGGTCTGCGCGAAAATTTGCATGTGTTTTGGCGGTCCCAAAACACGACACCTCGCAAGATTTATGTAAGCAGATTAACTGATTCCTCTGTCCAGGCGAGCTTTCAATCTTCACTGACATTCGCACTCAGTTGCAATCCACTGCAAGACGTGGAACAACACTGGACTTGTACACAGAAAGCGATGTCCATTTCCGGACAGTCCAGCTGCGGCTTAGCTTGACGCCCCTTATAGGCTTGGATCTCTGCTCGTTCTCTGGAGCTGTTCGTACGCCGCAGAGATATCCAGACGGAGTCAGATTGCAACGTGCGGCGCCGTTTTGCCAACCGGCTGCTCAAGCAAAAGCTACGCAAGGATTGCGAGGCATGATGGTCTGAGCGTGCTTTAGAGATAGAGATCGCCGCCCTCTCAGGCAGCACTCACAAGCTTTTCCAACTCATTCGGTCCACTGACCTCAGGAGGCCTGGTGTCGGTGATGTTATTTGCGATACTTGTCCCAGTGAATCCAACCAGCGGAGCGGATGTCTGCCTAGAGGTTCGAGGCTTGACGTGGTTTAAGGCCGCCGAAGCTGTTTAAATACGGTGGCGTAAAGAACAACCTGATTTTCGTCCCTGCCGCGGATGCGTGGATCAAGTGTTCACGCTCCGCCAACTGGTCGAACATGGCCATTTTTATCACGGGCCCACTATCGTTGCATTTCCTGGACATACGTGCTGCATTTGACTTCGTTGATCAACCTGCTTTATTGCGTTGATTGCTAAAGTAGGGAGTGCCAGAGCAATATACCGCCATATTCCGAGCACTTTACCTTCCTACATCCAGCAGTGATGGTTTATGGCAAGTTTTCCTCGCCATTCGCTCTCGATAGCGGTGTGCGACAGGGCTGCCCAATGTCCCCATTCCTCTTCCACTTCTCAATCGAAGATGTTCTGTCGAGTGCCCTAAAGGTTCCCAACATTTCGCCTAGAGCTTCTACCGGGTGAGCTTGCGACCGACTTAGATTATGCTAATGATATCGTCTTACTTGGTGACGATCCTCAGGGAATGCAAGTCATTCTGAATCATTTGGCGGTTGAAACATCTAAGTATGGCATGTGGTTCGCCCCATCGAAGTGTAAATTACTACTCAAGAATTGGCTTCCACCTGCTCCCGTGCTCACTCTCGAAGGTGCACAACTTGAACTGGTAGATAGTTTCATCTATTTTGGGAGCTGTGTTTCTGCTGACTCCACTAACAGCAACGAAGTTCCTCTTCGCATCGCTAAAGCCCAGTCAGCATTCGTCAATCTGAGGCACTTGTGGCGTCGTCTCGACGTTTCATTCTTGCTAAAGGACCGTCTTTACAGCGCATCTGTTCAGTCATTATTGTTGTATAGGGGCGAGTCCTGGCCCATTCGCGTGGCGAATATGCGTCGTGTTTCTGCGTTCGGGAACGGTTGCTTCAGGAGGATTGTTCTTGTTTGGTGGCAATATCGAGTTATCAGTAATGACCTTCGACGATGGATCTTGGGGAATGGGAGTATTCATTTCAACAAACTGATTTTGCTGCACCAGTTGAGATGCCTTGGTCATGTCTTACTTATGGCACCTGAGCGTCTACTGCGTCGCGCTCTATTCGCTCGTCGTTGGCCTGGTTGGAGGCGACGGCTCGGAATGCGGCAACAGTAGAGGAATCAGTCTGATCTCTATCGCCTCCAAATTACTCGCCTCCATAATTCTTCACAGACTAACTGGCGCTCGTGAAAGCCAGATTCGTGAGAAGCAAGCCGGGTTTCGTCGTGGTCGTGGCAGGATCGACCACATCTTCACGATGCGTCAGTTGTTGGAGCACCGTCACACATATAGGCAGCCCACCGTAGTCGTGTTCCTCGACATCGAAAATGCCTTCGATTCGGTTGATCGATGTGCCCTTTGGAATTGTCTACTCCGGAAACATGTGCCCGAGAAATATGTAAATATTGTCCGAGCATTAAATGCGCGTAGCACGGGCAGAGTGAGGGCTTACGGCGAGCTGTCGCCACCCTTCAATATCTCCAGCGGTGTGAGACAAGGATGCTCGCTTTCACCTTTCCTCTTCAACTTCGCTATTGACGAATTCATGGAGTTTGCATTTACAGGACATTACTTGGAAGGTGTGGAGCTACTCACAGGAGAACGACTTCTTGACTTGGAGTATGCAGACGACATTGCCCTCACCTGTGACAGCTCCCAGACGTGCCAAGCCACGCTGGACAGATTAGCACTGGCTGTCAGTCGCTTCGGGCTTTGCTTTGCACCATCGAAGTGCAAAACGTTCCTCCAAGATTGGCAGGGATCGCCTCCTGCGCTGACTCTTGGTGGGGATCAGCTAGAAGTCGTTCAGAAATTCAACTACCTGGGAAGTTGTATCAGCGCCCTTGGGATTGAAGACGAGATCACGAACCGTATAGCGAAAGCTCGAAGTGCTTTTGCTAACCTTCGCCACCTATGGCGGCGGCGCGACGTTACTCTCGCCCTGAAGGGTAGAGTGTACAATGCAGCGGTACGTTCGACCTTACTGTACGGTTGCGAAACCTGGCCCCTAAGATCGGCGGACATGAAGAAGCTAGTTACGTTCGACCATCGGTGCCGCCGCAGTTTGGCTCACATCTGGTGGGAACACCGCGTAAGCAACGAGCGTGATGGACGCCTTGTTTACGGCACAGGAAAAGGGTCTGAACCGCTCAGCACCGTTGTTTCACGCACCAGACTCCAATGGCTGGACCACGTGTTGCGCATGCCAGCCCACCGACTTCCACGACGTGCGTTGTTTGCTCACCGGGGATGTGGGTGGAAGAAGAGGAGGGGTGGCCAAGCGATGACTTGGTCCAGAGGAATGAAGTCCCTCATTTCGGAGCTGGCCTCGGTTGGAGCGTCGCGGCTCCCTAGTTGGGGTCCAAAAGACAGTGAACACGTTTGGTTAGATACACTTGTTGACATGGCAAGAAGCCGACCTCAGTGGCGTTCCTGCTGTGAGTTTCTTAGTCCCTCCTTTTAACCTCCTCCTCCATTTACGATCTCATTTCGTAGGGCAAAACATAATAAGTGTTTTTGCCTAGTAGCTGGCTGGTAGCTTACCGGAACGATGCCTATCCCTTGCTGGTAGCTCAGCTGGTATGCAACTGTCGTATTTGTTTTTTCCCTTATGTATTGTATATGTGTATGTATTTCCTTTATGTATTGCGGTACAATAGCGGAGGTGTTTGACCACCTCTAGCTGACATGTGTAATGATGCTGATGATGATGATGACGGCGTGGTGATCAGTCTTCCACTAGGCGGCAGCACATGGAATCGCTGACGTCGCGTCTAGCCGCTGTTAGATCCGTACGTTTTCCAGGATTGGGGTCCAGAGATGAGGAGTGCCAGTGGCTTAAAGACATGGCCCACAACCGGAATCAGTTGACGAAGTTTGTACAGAATTGTATTGCCTCACATGTTTAACACTTTAAACATTGAAAATGACAAGAAAGGGAAAACATCGACCGTAGAAAACACAATACGTGTTTCGTTTTACTTTTGGCCGTGATGTTCTTTTCTTTCTGCGGCATAGTAGCTGAAGTGTATTGTTCACCTTCAACTACTGTGCCACGATGCTTATGACGCGATGACTTCCCCTTATCCGCTAATATCTATGGTTTTTGTTGGCTCTAAGTCTAGTTGTTAGACTGTTGTGATTACATATATATGCCTAGGTTGTTCTTCGTTCCGTATGTCGTTGTAGTTGTACGCCAGCGAAGCATCAGTTCAAGTGGCTGATATACTGCTGTTGATGATGGGTGCACGGTAACCTCGCTGCCAAACGGCAGTCGCAGTCATGTGCAGACTATGGACACTGCGGGGTTGCCTGCAGGCACACAGGCTCACTCCGTCGATTTGTGGATTACTGACAAGATGTGTGACCGAAGCTTTATCGGATTAAGTGTACCAGCATCTTCTGAACGCTTTCGACTCACTCACTCGGTATATAAACGAGGATCCGATTCATTCTCAGTTTTCTTCCGCTTCATCAACTAAGGTTTTAGTGATCGCAGTGACCAACCTTCACTTCAGTGGGAATTGCCGTCCATTTTTAGATTGCGCTTCGCAGTCCATCCACACAACGTGTGCTTCAAAGTGCCCCTCCAATCAGTCTGATGTTTGTTTACTTTTCTCTTGGGGAACTGAAATTACCTCTTCCGCACTTGAGCCACAGCTCGATGTTCGCGATTCCTTCAGGTTTGCCGCACGAAGCTAGTTTCCACGACAATTAATGACACGATTTTCCACTTGCCACTGCCAAAGACAACTACTGACTTCCTTACTTACCCTAGCAAGAAAGTTGGGTCATCTTTCTAATCTCGAGCGTCATTTTACACATTTAGTTAATCAACTATGAGGTCAGTCAATAAGCGACGCTCGTTAACTTGGTGCTGCATCGAAGTTGCTGTATGCTTTGTCACAGAAACACACACACAGAGCAACGCATCTACATCTACGATCTGTTGCAGTGAGACTGGACGTTAGTGTGCTCTGTTTACCTGCATCTTGTACTTTCCAGTTAACTTCAGAGCCGCCCGTACCATCTCGGTCTCAGCATCCTGTACCTCAGAGGTTGTGGATAGACGGATCACCATCTTACTTCACAATGTAGCCACGTGGAATGCAGCAGTACAGGGGTTTTGAGCTCAGCTCGAGCAACAGACTGCCATCGTTGCTCACTTGTCTGTTAGCACAAGCACGTCAGATATGCGGTCCGAAGATAGGATATTGTGTAAGGAACATAAATATACATATAAACGAAGGTTTCGGTTAGTCGTCGTTTGCGGCCATCATAACAACAAATGTGACTTACGCGTACCTTGGGAATTCTCACTTTGAAATGCCCACGTTACCACACACAGTGACTACCGTGCTCACTGGAAGTGCAAGCATCTGTTTAGGCACTCTGTCCATATTCCACACTTACTCCCTTCGTAAAAGCATCACCGCCATTATTTTCAGTACAAAGTTACAGGAATAAAGCGGATGTAGAACGCAATCGGCACATGCAGCCTGTACTAGTAAACTCAAAGGATAGCGGCCCCCTACGCAGTGCGTAAATCTCACAGTGTAGTGAGGTTTTTATGATGTAATTGTCACTAACATGTAACGCTACAAACAGGTGGGATCAGCTGTATCGCAGGCGGTTCTTCATTCAAATGGAGTCACAAGTATCCACCGTATTATTATCCTCACACGTATCTACATGTGGATCCGCGGGATCAGTTCACCCACTGAATCACGGCGAACATCAGTACTGCCCTTCTGATTACTTCTAACGAATGGTAATTAAGCCGCTGCTTTCTGATAACCCCTTTTGAAATCGAAAATGACCACCAACCACACGTCTGAAGAGGTAGTGTTTGACAAGGTGGCCGGTCAACACAGCTTCGTGACCACCTCATTTCAGTCACCGTTGAACATACTTTCACTTTGAGATTCTGTTTTTCTCAATGATTTTTGTTACCTTCCTCTCTAGCGTTTGTTCCTACGCATTGTTCCCGCTTTAGTCGAAAAAGCAAAAATGATTTAAACATTCAAAGTTTACCCCTGGAGACGGGATGAGCCATTGCCCATCTGCTGCAGGTGCAATTACTGGATCAAACGACACTACACACATAGCGCTAGGTTGCACTTCACCATAACCTGGTCACTCCAGGCGGGTCGACAATCAAATCATTCATACACAAGTGCTAAAGCTCTCGAATTGGTCTGTTAACCTTACATACTGACTATTGAATGCCAAGACATACATACTTAGGCATACATGTGACAAAACACTTATATTCTACCTGTTCGCGCCGGATCGTGATATCTACGACTGTGTCTTCTCGCCGTAATCTCTTACATACCTTGATGTCATTCATGTAATGCAGCGATCGTTGGTGTATCCAACCCCTGCAAGTTCCTATATCTTATTCGGTACGATATTATGCGCATGACAATAACTTTACTTCTCTGGATATAACCAGAGTGGTCAATTCGCCAGGGCCTACGTCGATATTTGTTGTTTACTAAAGTGCTTTATGCTCCCTTTTAGCTGGCTTGAAGTTGGATGGGACGGTCTTTCAACCCTCCTGTGGATACGGTTTGCCTTCCACTGGTCCTGCCACCAATAGTAACGTTCATGCAAATTTGCAACATCCACCGAACAACGGAATGCTGCATGGTGGTGGTGAGTGGCGCACAGTAGCAGCAACTCAGGCGGCTTCCGGCACCTCATCGATCTCCGGTTTTCATTCAACACCACAGCATCCTTTGTACCAACGGTAGTGCCTGATAATTTCTTGATCCTATAGGAGTTTCTCCATTCCTTGGGTACCTCAAGAAAACTTGGTGACATCTTGTGGACCGGTTTAGTAGTCAGTTTGGA
The DNA here is from genome assembly GCA_944474145.2 of Dicrocoelium dendriticum. NCBI lineage: Eukaryota > Metazoa > Platyhelminthes > Trematoda > Plagiorchiida > Dicrocoeliidae > Dicrocoelium > Dicrocoelium dendriticum. Next base: position 274,439,001 of record OX104063.1, read on the forward strand.
AGTGCTTTTATTATGCATGAATCAAGTGTCCCCCTATCCTTCTTCACTTCCGGGGCAGCCTTTCTCTCTTATGCCAGTTTGGTTTTAGTACCTCTGCTTGCCTTTAGTCTGTGTATTGTGTCTCAGCGCAGTCGCGATTTTTGATTGCTTCACTCTGCTAGTCGTCTTTCTACATCTCATTGAGCGCTGTAAAGTTTATCTGGAGTTCGTTTGTGTAAAGAGGTTTTCTCTTAATCCGTGAAAACCAACAATTTTCAGTGCTTTTTAACGTGAATCACATTTCACAACAGACAACGGACTCAAACTACCTGTTTGCTTCACTCTCCTCCTCGCCATCTATTCGTTTTACTAATTTCCTAATTAGTCGAGTTAACGTTACTTTGTGATTCCGTTGTGTGAACCCATTGTGTTTGAGACCTTTTATTGCTAATCCCGTGTTTTTATCCCTTTCCGGTTACTTCTCTCTTCACTTGACGCGTTATGTTTTGATTTCATTGTACAGCGGCGACAAGTTACTCTCACTTAGCCATACCTCAATCATTGTGCTTGTGATAGATCAATGGCTGTTTTGTAACACCCCTGCGGTCCGTTTTCCTCAACTGGTTTGCACCATTATCTTCGTCCATTTGTTGTCTACTTTCTTTTTTCAAACACCTGTAATGTGACCCTATTTTGACCTTTTTTACTTACCTTTATTTATTATGCATAAATCAGTAGTTCAGCACTTATGAGTATCAACCTTTATTGCTCGTACAAGCAGCTGGTGGGTAATGATACCATTCAATTCATGTCAGCCGCCATCAGTGAACGTGATAACATTCTGAAAGAGAACAGCGAAATTTCTGCCAAAAATTAAGAATTTTAGTGCTAGCACTTCATACTGATAATTTCTTTGTCCTACAATCGTGTTAGGATACCAGCAGGACGGTCAAATCCGGGCTGGAGCAGGGCCCCTACTCCAAGATGAACCATTACGCTGCAAATACCCAGCTTCCGTGCTGAATGTAGCCGCAGTAGTAGTAACACCTTCACGCATAACTATGCGCATGACGTATTTGTCCTCTCTATTCCCCCACCAGCTACGGTATATGAAACAACGGTTTATTAAGAGTAAAAAAGCATTGCTAAACAAGTCCTGTGGGATGGAAATTATTGCGAAAATCAATTGCATGATTAAGTGAAAAGCGTTGTGGTGGACTCACCATAGATTTATGTGGTATAACAGAGATGTTCGCGTATTAAACGTATAAATCCATAAATCCATTGCTTAGGCGTTTGGCAAGACACCGTTTGATTGCGTTTTGTAGCCCTGGCTAACAAGTCATAAAATGAAATGTAGGTGAGACAATGCGTTGTCAACACGTTTTTTAAATATCGCCAAATTGTGGGCAGAGAGGACATAATTAGGGAGGGTGTTCCAAGGCTGGCACAGGCGGAGGGAAAAGAAATTTCTACGGCATTCGAGCCGGCTATACTGAATTGCCAGTTTCAGAGGGTGACCTCTTAGTTTAGTGTGGTGGTTCAATTCCAGAAACGGACAGCAGATGTGGTTTGGATTCTTCAGAATTTGGTAAACGATTATGAGATCCCCCCGCAAAAGCCGATATCGACTGCTGTAGATTCTTAGAGATTTCAGTCTAAGCTGATAGGGCAGGTGAAAGAAGCCCCTGACATTCTTGGTTGCCGTGCGTTGAGACGTCTCGAGGTCAACGAAATCCTGTTTCTGCCACGGTTGCCACGCCTGAATAGCATATTCCACGTGAGGTCGCACGTAGGCGTTAAGCATTTGGGGAAATATTGATGGTTCAAACCGACCGAAGGCTCTGCGAAGAAGGCCGAAGTGTTGATTGCTGGTTATCGTCGTCTTATCTGCTTGTTTTGAACACTCGAGCTCTTCCTGTACCAATACATCCAGGTCACGCTCCTGAGAGACCTCCAAGCTGTGGTCTCAAGCTTGTAAGCGCTCACCGGCTGGTGACGCAGATGTCTCACTTTATACTTGGCCATGTTCAATTGAAGCATATTCCTCTGACCATTCGTAAATGCAATCTAGGTCATGCTGGAGCAGGTCCTGATCTGGCTTGGTACTAATCGCCTGCCATATCTTGACGTCATCGGCGAAAAGCAGGAAATTTGAGGAGATAACTGATGCCAGGTCGTTGATAAACATCAGGAATAAGCGCGGTCCCAGCACTGAGCCTTGTGGGACACCACATTCCACCTCAATTGGGTTAGAGAGTGATCCCCTAACACGTACTTTAACACTAGAACGTTCGGAGCGGTCATTTTGACCGCTCAGCGTTTTTAAATGTGCATATTTTCTATATTTATGAACATTTTTCAAAGAGATTTCGTGATTTTTAATATTTTTGGATGTTCTTCGTTACTGTGAATTTTCGTTTTCATATCTGTTATAGTTTTCGAGAAAAGAGATAGCTGTGTTCATACTACCTAGAAAGCCCGTTAGCGGTCAAAATGATCGCTTCTCTCTAATCCGGTTCCTCATTTTATTTTTAGCCACCACTATCATTTCTGACAGTTATATACTATAGCAGTCAAAACGGGAGTGAAACCTAGCCGAATCACGATTTTACTGTGATATTGTGCGTTCAGTCAGATAAATTCCAGTGACATTTTTGTACACAATGTCACTTCTGAGGAAAACAGCCTTTGAGGTTTTACGAGAACTTACAGCCATCGATGACAACGAGTCTGGAGACGAGAACGATTATGATGTTGATGAGGACTCCATCTTCCATGAGTCAGCAGAAGATCACAGCATGTCTGATAGTCAAACGTCTGATGATTACACTCCATATGAGGACCCTAGAGAGAGTGTATCAACCGATTCGGTATCTCCCGGTGAGCTTCACGTATCGAAAGATGGTAGCACATGGATCGCAGTGGAGTTCGAAACATCCACTGTTGGTAGGATTCCATCACAGAATGTGTTTAAGGCTAGACCAGGACCAACTCCCTGTGCTAAGAAATGTATGAAATATGGTGAGCTGTCGAGCACTTTTGACATCATAATCACGCCCCAGATGCTGAAACATATTTAAGTATGTACTGAAGCTGAGACCAAGAGAGTTTTAGGTGTCAATTGTCAATGGAGTGTAAGTCTTCCAGAGCTGCGTGCCTTTATTGGTCTACTTTACATCAGAGGCTTCATGGGTCTGAAGAACATGCCGTTGAATATGATGTGGTGCGATAGATATGGACTGCCTATTTTCAGGGAGACAACTGGCAAGAACAGCTTCAAAGAAATAATGAGGTTCCTCCGTTTTGACATGCGAACTACCCGATGTGAAAGACTGCTAACTGATAAGTTTGCTTTGGTATCTGAATTGTGGAATGCATTCATTCGCAACTCTTAACAATGCTATGTGCCTGCGCAGAATCTCACAGTTGATGAGCAATTGTTTCCCTCCATAACCCGTCGTCGTTTTCTCCAGTACATGCCCAACAAACCAGATAAGTTCGGTATCAAGTTTTGGATGCTGGCAGAAGTAGACAGCAAGTATCTCGTTAGTGGATTTCCATATCTCGGGAAGGACGAAACTCGGTCAAGAGGAGAAAGTCTTGCAGAGAGCGTGGTATTGCGCTTGGTGTCACCATTATTTGGAAAGGGGTACAATGTCACATGTGACAACTTCTTTATATCGGCAGCATTAGGAGAAACGCTGGCCAAGAAAAACACAAGTATGGTGGGAACACTTCGAGCTAATAGAAAGGAAGTACCATCGATTTTGAAGCAAAGAAATAGAGAGCTGTTCAGTTCACTTATGATGAGGAATGAAAATAAGCACACATTAACATCCTACCAATGTAGAAGGAATAAGAGTGTTTTGGTTTTCAGTTCCCTGCATAGTAACTTCCGTTCAAGACTCTGGAAAGAAGAAACCCGAGGTTGTGTTGTTTTACAACTCCACAAAGTATGGTGTGGATGTACTCGACCAAATGACAAGAGCACTCACTGTGAAGTCATCATCTCGACGATGGCCAGTCCAAGTCTTTTTCAGCGTACTGGATTTGGCTGGCATAAATTCCTGGATAATTTATGACAGTGTTTGCGGAACTAAAATATCTCGCCGGTCGTATCTGGTGGGTCTTTCGGAAGAACTGCTTACATGTATACATCACACAAGGTACGTGACAACGGGAATTGCGACAAACAACTCAGCGGAGTCGGGAAGTCGTGTGAACATTAAACGTCGGCAGTGTCAGATGGGTTACTGTAAAGGTAACAAATCACAAAACAAGTGCTCTGTTTGTGAAAAAGTAGTTTGCGGCTCATGTGGACAGATTGAGCGAGTTATCACTTGCTTCAAGTGCAAATTGGAGTAGGTATACGGAATTGTTTACAATTTTTGAAAAAAACTAAACCTTAATACAATCATTTTTCTGTTACAGGTATGTTCTATACATTAGTTTTTAATAAATGCCGTGAAAAAATTCTTAACTGAAAGTTGGGATAAAAAAAATATAGCAGTGCGGTCATTTTGACCGGTCCCGGGCGTTCTAGGTATAACGGCGGAGCGGTCTTTCTAGTGTTAAGCTTCCGTTGGTGAAGGAAGCTGTCAATCCAACCAAGTAATAATAATGAATAATGTTTCGGCTGTACGCCGTAACGGTGCTTCGCTGCCGCGCAACCACCACCAGTCGCGCACAGGCTGAGTATACCGCGAGGACGCCCACCCCTACGCGGATTCGAACTGGTGACCTTATGGTTGCAAAGCAATTGTGCAGACCACTCGGCCACCGGCCGACAACCAGGATCTCCGATTCCTTAACTCTGTAGCCGTTGAAGTAGGATGCGGTGATCAAGGCGGTCGAAAGCTTTGGAGAAGTCCAGATAGATGACGTCAACTCCGACCCCATTATCAGCCACTTCCGTCCAACTACCTCGTGCAATCAGTAGGTTGGTGGTGCATGACCGGTGTTGACTTTTGTTTCTTTACGATACTGTTCCTTTAAGAACAATCGGTGCGTTTCTAACTGAATTCGGTAACCAGTATCAACATACTGCCTGAAAACACTGAGAGAATAGAATACCATAAAACACAGACTTGTCCTAAAGATGGAATGGCTCAAGGTTACAAAGTCATCAGCAGTACGCCATACCGACGCTTTGCTGCTATGCAATCAGCACCAGTCGCATTTGAGCTGAGAATACTGCGAGGGTCGCCCGGTCCCCTACGCAGACTCGGATCCGCGACCTCCGGGTTCCAAGGTATACGCCTTGCATTTCCGGACACAGGCCGGCTCGAAGTTACAACTGTAGGGTTGTGTCTTAGTGAAGAGGATAAACCCCACGAATAGGCCAGAACACTTGCTCGAGTTTCTCGTAATATCAGCAAATTTTATGCCATTTTTGGGCATCGACTCCATTCAGTGTTACGGTTTTGCCTTTACTTACCATAGCCGTTTTCCTCCTAATGCTGTCGATATTTATGTTGATGCGTTTGACGGTGGTGTGGAAAAGTTGGAATGATATGCTCACCTGTCTACCAGCCAGAAAATCGCCTATCATTTTGTACGAAAAGTTTACAGATGAATTACAGCGCCAGATCCACTTCGATGTTATTGTCAGAGTTGACGCGAAAAACGGCGTTAGCCAAGTTCTTTTAACCGCTTAGACGTCCAGCGATCTACGCATGTACATCGATTCGAAACCGAATAACACCGCCATCAGAAGAGTATATCACGCGCTATCGACACTGGATGATGTTCTGCCGCTGTCGTTCCCAACCAAGGTGTTTACGAAGGTTGATATCGCTTTCCAGTACACACCACTTAACAGAGAGTCCAGCTACCTAATCCCATTCGGAACGCCTTTCGGGCGCTTTTAATGGATGCGATCATTGTGTGGCTTGAAATTACCTAGTGATATAACAGAAACGATTGATGCAAACGCTAGTTGATCTACCTGGAACGCTTTATGTAGCGAGCGACGTGCTAGTTTTCAATGCCTGTCGAGAAGAACATGGTTTTGATCACAGATTCCTACAACGTTGCTCCGAAATGAACATTCAACTGAAATCTGAGATCGCATTGCGTAAAATATGGGTGGTTTCGACGGAAGGTGTGATGCCAGATTGGAAAAAAACCAGGGCCATGGACGAGAGGTCACTTCCATCTGATACGAAGTCTGAACGAGATGGTGAACTACTCAGACCGTATTTTACCCAGACCCGCTGATGTGATGCTTCGGATTCGGAAATTGACGCAAAAGGGGAAGTTGGCAGTGGAGGGCAGAGTAAAAAGAAGGCTTTCAAGAGATTAAACAGACAGTCATCCTCATGAACTATGAACCATTGCCCTCGCTCAAGATCCAAGCTGATAACTGGGCTGGCTTGCCGAACTATCTCGTGGTGACAGCTGGGTGGTTCGGGTATACCCCGTTCCAGCGAAATGTTCGGCGACAATGTTCCACTTCGGTGCGGCATTGCACTCCAGCAATTGTGCTGATTTCATGGGGAGTATTGGGCCCCTGTTTAATGATCTACCAAAAGAATGACGCATGAACTGAACATTCAGTCAACGCCTCCCAATGGGCGCGATTCCATAAATTCGCCCCGCTGCCTTGCGGATAGGTTATTTAACCAAATGCTCGGGGTGGAGTCCCCTACGTCAACTCCCTACTTCGGCTTGATCAACCGGGTAGTATCACGCCCTCTCACAAGAACCATGGACTGTACTACAACGCGCTCATCAATTACTGTTTCTGCTTCTCACATTCATGCGATTTCATCACACGCCAATTTTTTGTTTGCTAACAATCCTTACTTTCCGTTACCCGATTCGTGTACTCAATAATCTGGCTGCGATTCCGGTTGCTTCGCGACCCACGGAGTTCAACCTATGGCTTTCCTTCGTCCCCTATCCTCTCGTATTGCGTGCTTCAACGTTCGGACACTCATGCAAATTAGCAAGCCGGTCTAGCGCACACCCTAGAGTTCCTCGACATTGATGTCTGCCGCCTTTCAGAAACCCGATTGCAAGATCCCAGAAATGTGCTTACATTGACACCCCCCACTGACCACGATGCCAGTATCATCTACGTCTTTCTGGAGATTTAGAAGCAGCCTCAGAAGGTTTGGCTGGTGTTAGGTATAGCACTACCTGGCAAGGCCGAGGCGGCACTACTGGACTGGTTCCCGATTAGCAGCCGACTATGTGCGGTTTGGCTTTGGGTTCATATAGAATCAACAAGCGCTGCGAAGAGCAACTCAACTTGTTTATGATCTCCGTGTACGCTCCAACTGGCTGCAGTGGTGGCTCGATCAAGGACGAATTCTACCGGGATCTACATCAGCTCTTGACTTATGCTAAAAGTCGGATGTCCTCGTCCTTGCTGGGGATTTTAATGCACGAGTTGACCGCCTGTTACTATATGAACACTACCTTGGTGATCACCACGCGCTCGATGAGAACCGCTGTGATAACGGAGAGAAGCTTCTCACATTGTGCGAAGACAACTGTCTGTTTCTTTCGAGCATTAACTTCATGCGTACGAAGAAGCGTTCCGCAACGTGGCGTTCCCCTTCACCAACACAACCGTGGTCTTAAATTGATATCAAAGATATCCGGGCTGAATCAGATTGTAACGAGCGGCGCCGTTCTGTCAGCCAGTTACTTAAGCAAAGCCTACGCAATGATCGCAATGCTTAATTGTCTGAGCGTGCTTTAGAGATGGAGATTGCAGCGCTCTCGGGTAACACTCACAAGTTTTTCCAATTTATTCGGTCCATTGGCCTCAGGAGGCCTGGTGTCAGTGAGGTTATTTGCGAGGCGGATGAGTCTCCACTCACCAACCAACAGAGGCGTATAGATTGCTGGGCCGAGCACTTTCCGTCGCAATTCAACTGACCTCCATCGTACATCAGTACACCTTGTTGTCCACCCTGGCTTGTCCCACTGTATCCACCCAGGGGAGCGAAAGTCTGCCTCGTGATTCGATGCTTGAAGCGTTTCAAGGCTGCTGGCTCAGACGGACTTCTTCCGGAACTGTTCGAATACGGTGGCGTGACGATCATTAACGAGCTGACCTCGTTGTTCGCAAAATTTCGGTATGAAGAAAGTGTCTTCCTTCAAGAAAGGCGCTCACACTTCATGTGTAAACCATCGCGGGACTAGTCTTATTTTGGTTGCCTCTAAACCATTGGCATCAATTCTCCTCCGTAGACTATCCCCAATACGTGAATCTTCCTACCGTGAAGAACAAGCTAATTTACATCCTAGCAGCTCCGCCCAATTCCTCGAACATCGTGACGTTGATCACAGGCTCACTATCGTTATATTCCTGGACATAAGTGCTGCATTTGACTCCGTTGATTAACCTGCTTTATGGCGTTGCTTGCTAAAGGAGGGAGTGCCAGAGAAGTATACTACCATCTTACGTGCGCTTTACCTTTATGCCTCTGGCGGGGTGAGGGTCTACGGCCAGCTTTCCACGCCATTCGCTATCAATAGCGGTGTGCGACAGGGCTGCCCTGTGTCCCCATTCCACTTTAACTTCGCTATTGTAGACGTTCTGTCGAGTGCTCTATAAGGTTTCTAATATTTTGGCCTAGAGCTTCTACCGGGTGAGCGCGCGACCGACTTAGATTATGCTGATGATATCGCCTTACTTTGTGACGATCCTCAAGGTATACAAGTCATTCTGAATCATTTTTCGGTTGATGCACCTAAGTCCATCGCAATGAGGCTGGACCTTACCGTGGTGCGATGGTTTGTGTGCCTCAGTCATCAATTGAGCTATGCTGGCTGGTGCTTTTTTTGCACCTTCAGAGTCACTCATACCAGATTGGTCAATGGTTGGAGGCCAGACAAACTCAGCCTCCTGGTCCTCCAGGTTGGGGGTTGGAATGAGGGTGGCTCCTTATTCCTTAAAACGGACTCCTTGTAGCCCAGTGCCAGACCCGCTGCCTTGCGGACAGGTTTTTGAACCAAAGGCTTTGGTTCAATGGTGTATGATGGGATAAAAAGCATGACTTTACAAGACCCACGGGATGGATATGCAAAAGAAAATTAAAATCAAAATGTTCCAACGTGGAACCTAAAGTATCAGTGGTTAAATCGTTACACTTTAACAAAGTGTTGTGTATCGTTTATCACTAAGATGAAAATCTAAGAGTCTTTCGAATGTCGTCATGTCTGGTGCGTTCACCACATAGTTTGGTAATGCATTCCAGTGAGAACAGATTCTAAGTGAGAAAAAATACTTTCTGCAATTCAAACGAGAGTGTTGCGTCATTAGTTTCAGGTGGTTGCCTCGGTTTTGTTTGTATGGGGCTAGAGTCAACAGCGATGTACATGGATGCTCGCTTTCGGTTAGTATCCGGTATGTGAGAGTAAGATCACCGCGAAGCCGTCGGTATTCTAATGAGAACAACCCGAGTACACGAAGACGCATTTCGTAACTTAAACCGGATAGTCCACGCGTTGCTTTTGTGGCTCTTCTTTGGGGCTGTTCCAAGAGGCGGATGTCTCGTTTTAACCATGGACACCAGGCCTGAATTGCATATTCAACATGAGGACGAATGTAGGAGTTAATCAACAATGGTACTAGCTGTCGCTCAAAAGTGCCGAGAGCTCGCCTCAAAAGTCTCAAGTTCAAGTTCGCCACACTTGCTGCTTTCGAACACTGGAGCGAATTTCCAAGACTCTCTTGCACGATTATACCTAGGTCGCGTTCACTAGTCACGTGTTGCATGACATGTTGCCCCAAAAGGTATGTGTTAACGAAGCTGTTGTGCACCGTCAGCAGGTGGCACTTTGCAGCGTTCAGTGGGAGCTGGTTCTTTTCTGCCCATTCGTTAATCCGGGTCAGATCTTCCTGGAGGTAGACATGGTCGGATGCTGAGCTAATTGCTCTCCATATTTTAGCGTCGTCTGCAAATATTTGCATTGGAGATAGAATGTCTGCTGGAAGGTCATTGATGTAGACTAAAAATAGTAGTGGGCCGAGGACGGATCCTTGTGGAACACCACTGGAGACGCAAAGGCTTTCGGAATAGGTGTCAGCTACTCTTACCTTGATTGCTCTGTCGTGTAAGTAGTCTTCCAACCAAGTGAGCAGGGAACCGTTGATACCATAGGCAGCAAGCTTTTGGAGAAGAAAGAAGTGATTGACCCTGTCGAATGCTTTAGAAAAATCTAGGTATATCACATCTATGGGCACTCCTTCATCAGCCGCCCTGGTCCATAAGTCCCGAGTAATCAGCAACTTGGTGCGACAAGTTCGCCTGCGTCGGAACCCATGTTGGGCATTAGAAATTATCTGTTGACTTTCAAAGTATCGCGTCAGTTCATCTGCGATTACCGATTCCATAACTTTTGACAAAACAGGAAGGAGAGTAATAGGTCGGTAGTTAGCAGGATCCGAACGCTTACCACCTTTATATATCGGAGTGATAATTCCATTTTTCCACTCAGATGGGAGTGTATGGGAGTTAAGCAGACACTGAAAAAAGGTTGCAAGTGGTGTTGCTATGGTGGGGGCAAGGGTTTTTAGTACTTTTGGGCAGATCATGTCGATTCCAGGGGCACTGTACTCCCGGAGAGACTGTAGTTTGCTTGCAACAGCTGCTGGAGTAAACGTGACGTTGGATAAGCCCACGACATTTGTTGGGAGTTGATAGGGCGAAGGTCCCATGACATTTGTAGCTACCGAGCCAAACTGCAAGGGCAGAGCATTCGCGGCATCCACAGCAGTAGTTGTTAGGCCATTGGCTGTCCTGAGTGGTGGTATTCCGGGCTTAACCTTTCTTTTGCCATTCACAAATCTGTATAGCAGTTTGGTGTTACTCGTAAATTTCAGCACCATATTCTCCTGCCATTCGTACTTATCGACTCTAATGAGTGACGTGCAGTAGTTTCTTATGACTTTGTAATCCTGCCATGTGATATCACATGGGCTTAGCAAATGTTGCCTCCAGACTTCATCTCTTCTGTTGATCCATTTAGGTGTTCTGCTCCGGATCCACGTATTGGTCCGGCGCGATGCTCGTAATGGTACAACCTTCGATGCTGATTGTATGACCCAGTTAATTTTGTCTTTTAATTCATTCCACGCGACATTCGCTGAGCTGTGCGTCTGTAGGTCCCAGTCAACGGTTGCTGCTAAGCTGCGCAGCTTATAATAGTCCGTAATAGTTCGTTGAGTCTCACTTTCTGTCGCAACAATACTGGCATAACATACGTAACCAAATGTTAGGACTGAATGGTCGCTACGGCCCAGTGGAGGATCGTATGCTACTGACTCAACCATCAACTCTTCATTAGTCAGGATTAAGTCCAGGAGTGATGGCTTGTTTGAACCGCGATGTCTGGTTGGTCGATGCACATGGTTATACAAAACTGCCATATCCATAAATTCGAGGAGTTTCGCTTTAAATGATGGCCCATTAGGGGACACTGATGCTATTGAAGGAACATTAAAGTCACCCATTATAAGATAGTGAGAGTACTTTTTTGAAACAGCATAGCAGAGGGCGTTTAACAGAATGTTATCGCTGTCTGCTGATGAGTTCGGAGGACTATAAATAACTGCTAAGAGGCAAGCATCACTCTTCTTCTGTGAAACAACATCTCGACCTGCTAGGTGCAGTCGGCAAAATAGTGCGTCTGGAATAACGAGGGAATTTTCGGTAAGTGCCTCACATTTCAGATTATTTCGATAGTAGAGAGCAACACCGCCCCCGCGAGATGGACGATCATTTCGTATGACTGACATCTCACTGAGTTCAATCTCTGGATCAAGTATGTCGTTTGAGAGCCAAGTTTCAGTGACTGCTATGAGGTCCCAAGTTGTCGTTTCATGTCGGTGGCGCAGCTCCGAGAGCTTAGAGTACAACCCCTGAGTGTTGGTGTAGCAGCATTTTCTTTGTTGACGCATCAGGAGCTCGGTTCGCTGTGAATGACCGGCACAAATAGTGCCGGTCTGCTGAAGTTTTTTGAAACGGTTGTTTGCACAGTTGGCTGGTTTGAGATGGGTACAATTGAGGCTGGCTCATCTGTATCTGAAGTCTGTGCTAATTGAAGGAATGGTCTTAACCGTACTTCTGGTGGCCCAAGTTTCCTGTTGTCATGTTATGCTTGGATTGCCACTGATACCATTTCAGGCGCAGCCAAGGTAACTTTCAAAATTCGTGGCCCGCTACCTTGGTAGTTTGTGGAAGCAGTTAGACGGGTGACGTCAAAAGCCACGACATTCTTCATGTCGTATAGTTCTGCGATGTACCGCCATTCTTCGATGTCGTGCTTCTGTCGTTCACTGCTATCGTCATGCTTCAATTCTGGCACACCATGAACCAATACCACTTTCTTCATCTCATTTTGACGTGACGAACTAGGGTTGGATTTATGCTTCTGTCTTTCTGCCCATGGCCTGTCAGGAAAAATGCGGGCACTGACAGAAGAGTTCACTAGCATGTGGCTTGCTAAGAGAACATCTTCCAGGTCACGCGTGTTGCCAAACGTTGAGAACCCTAATCGTTCTCCTGTCTAGGCCTGGGAAACCTGACAGTATCCTGCTCACGCAATACAATGAATTTCACTTCAAACAAATTTCTGATGCTCTGGCCACCGCAGAGAATAATCAACGGTTCCCTATCTGCTGCATCGGACAGGGTAGATAGGGGTTTGGATGCTACTGCTCAAGCCTTCCCGTCTTCTTATTCCCCCTCTTGCGCTTTTGAACCCTTATCGTCCCGTTCCAGGTTCACTTATATCCTCCCAGTTTTCAACCCCCCAATTCTTGGCCCTCCCCCACCTTGCTTCAATAGTCCCTTGTCTTTTAGTTTCAACTCACAGGTGAACGCGGAGCGTCATTCCTGCACTGTCAACAGGCCCATGTCCAACCAAGCGGTCCATTCCAGTTCATCGGCTTCCATTTGGAACCCTCGATCCTCCTTTAGATTGACATGCCTCAATGTTCGCATATTCCTTCAGATCGGTCAACAGGCAGCACTTGCCCGAACATTAGAGACCCTCTCGATCGATATCTGCTGCTTATTGGAGACCCGCCTGCAAGATTCGAGCTCTGTACTCACTCTGCGATGCCCTACAGGTGACACTACCAACACTTTCTCATTGCGCCTATCTGGTGACGATGTAGCTTCGGGCACCGGCCAAGCTGGTGTTGGTATTGCCCTGATTCCCCGGGCTGATGCTACTCTGGTTGATTGGATTCCAATCAGTAGCCGGATGTGTGCGGTCCGATTGGCTGGCTCGTTCAAAACTTCGAAGTTGCGTGGAACTAACGGGTGTCTATTCGTTATCGCTGCCTATGCACCGACAAACTGTAGCGATGACTCGATAAAAGACGACTTCTATCGTCAACTGAACGAGCTCCTTAGCCACAGAAGAAGCTCGGACACTGTAGTGCTGGCTGAGGATCTGAACGCTCAAGTTGGAAAATTATCCACAGATGAGCTGCATCTGGGCGGCCAACATGGTATAGGCTCCCGTAATGATAACGGTGAGCGGTTACTTTATTTGTGTGAAGATGCTCGCTTATTTCTTGCGAGCACTAATTTCCGACACAGCACCCGCCGGAGGGTGACTTGGCGCCCACCAGCCTTGGACGCAAATCGATCACATTGTGATAAGTTACCGCTGGAGAGGCTACATCCAGAACTGTCGCTCGATTTGGAGCACATGTGTGGACACCGACCACGCACTTGTATGTGCTGACCTGCGGATGCGTTTTGGCGGACGCCCAGGACGACGCTGTGAGCGCATTGACACCAGCCAACTGGCGAAGCCAGCTGTTCTGAATGCGTATCGAAGTACGCTGTCATGCGAGTTGGATAAACGCTCACTGGTCTCATATTCACCAGACTTTACTAGCAGCAGGAAAATTCTCATGTGGTATGTCTAATCATCAACATGGACATTGGGTCTCTTCACAATCTCCGGAACTTATAGATGCTCGCCGGCATATTCCGGCTGGAAGCGAACACAAGAAAACTCGCAAAGGGCTCCGGGCAAGACTTCGTGCTAGCCTGAAGAGAAACCGCGAATCCTGGTGGTCTCATCGTGCATCAGAGACGGAAATGGCTGCTGCCCATGGTAACCATCGTAAGTTATTCCGTCTGAGACGGGAAACGGGCAGCAGGAGACCTGGTGTTAGTGAAACTATACGTGACGAAAGTGGACAGCCTATCCACAACTTATCAAAACGCTTAGAGCGTTGGGCTGACCACTTTGAAAGGCAATTTAATCGGTCGGAATGGTTAGATTTCTCGCCGGCCACTGATCGCCCTGCTCCGTGGGCTGTCCCTTTGAATCCACCCTGTCGCTCAGAAGTAGAACGTGAGATCGCACTGTTGAAGTTAAATGAAGCCGCGGGACCTGATGATCTTCCTCCAGCCCTCTTCAAATTCGGGGGACCTGCTCTTGTGCATGATTTACACGAGTTACTAGTCAAAATATGGGAGCAGGAAACTGTCCCAACCGATTGGAGCCGCTCCGTCATAGTCTCCATTTTCAAAGGAGGCTCAGGATCGGAATGCGGCAGTCATAGAGGAATCAGTCTGATCTCCATCGCCTCCTAATTGCTTGCCTCTGTCATCCTTCGCAGACTGACTGGCACTGGTGAAAGCCAGATTCGTGAAGAGCAAGCTGGATTTCGTCGAGGTCGTGGATGCATTGACCACCTCTTCATCTTGCGTCAGTTATTGGAGCACCGTCACATATATTGGCGGCCCACCGTTGTCGTGTTCCTCGATATCAAAGGTGCATTCGATTCGGTGGATAGCCATGCACTTTGGGAGTGTCTACTCAGGAAAGGTGTACCTGAGAAATATGTGAATATTATCCGAGCATTATATGCGCGTAGCTCGGGCAGTGTGAGGGCATACGGCAAGTTGTCGTCGCCCTTTAACATCTCCAGCGGCGTGAGACAAGGATGCCCGCTGTCTCCTTTCCTCTTCAACTTCGCTATTGACGAAGTCTTGGTGATCGCGTTCACAGGACACGACTTAGAAGGTGTGGATCTGCTCCCAGGAGAACGACTTCTTGACTTAGAGTATGCTGATGATATTGCCCTCATCTGTGACAGCTCCTAGACGTGCCAAGCGGCACTGGACAGATTAGCCCTAGCTGTCCGTCACTTCGGGCTTTGCTTTGCACCATCGAAGTGCAAAACGTTCCTCCAAGATTGGTCTGGACCGCCCCCTACGCTGACCCTTGGTGGGGATCAGCTAGAAGTCGTTCAAAAATTCAACTACCTGGGAAGTTGTATCAGCGCCCGTGGGATTGAAGATGAGATCACGAATCGTATAGCAAAAGCTCGGGGCGCTTTTGCTAACCTTTGCCACCTATGGCGCCGGCGCGACATCACTCTTACCCTGAAGGGTAGAGTGTACAATGCAGCGGTGCGTTCGACTCTACTGTACGGTTGTGAAACCTGGCCGTTTAAGGCAGTGGACCTGAAGAGGCTAGTTACGTTCGACCACCGGTGTCTTCGCAATTTAGCTCACATCTGGTGGGAAAACCGCGTGAGCAACGAGCGTGTTGGACGCCTTGTTTACGGCACAGGAAAAGGGTCTGAACCGCTCAGCACCGTCATTTCACGCACCAGACTCCGATGGCTCGGCCACGTGCTACGCATGCCAGCCCACCGACTCCTGCGACGTGCGTTGTTTGCGTGCCGGGGGTGTGGATGGAAGAAGAGGAGGGGTGGCCAAGCGATGACTTGGTCGAGAGGAATGAAGACCCTCACTTCTGAGTTGGCCTCGGTTGGAGCGTCTCGGCTCTTTGGTTGGGGTCCGAAACACGATGAACACGTTTGGTTGGACACACTTGCTGATATGGCTAGGAGCCGATTTCAGTGGCGTTGGTGCTGTGAGTTTCTTTGTCCCACCCCATGCCTCTTAGCCTCCCCCTCCAATCACGATTTCATTATTTAGCCTTATATAATTTTGCATAGTAATTTTTTGATGCACAGTAGCCGGCTGGTAGCTTACCGGAACGATGCCCATCCGTTACCGGTAGCTCAACCGGCTTGCACCAGTTGCTTTTTTTCTCTCCTTTTTTCTGTGTATTGCGGCACAGTAGCTGAGGTTTTCCCCATCTCTAGCTAACGTGTATGATGATGATGGTGAAGCACCTAAGTATGCCATGTGGTTCGCCCCATCGAAGTGTAAATTACTGCTCAAGGATTGGTTTACACCTGCTCCCGTGCTCACTCTCGAAGATGCACAACTTGAACAGGTAGATAGTTTCGTCTACCTTGGGAGCTGTGTTTCTGCTGACGGCCCTATCAACAAAGAAGTTTCTCTTCGTATCGCTAAAGCTCGATCAGCATTTGTCAATCTGACGCATTTGTGGCGTCATCGCTACATCCCATTCTCGCTAAAGGACCTTTACAACGCATCTGTTCGCTCATTATGGTTGTATTGGAGTGAGTCCTGGCCAATTCGCATGGAAGACATGCATCGTCTTTCTGCCTCGGGAACAATTGCTTAAGGAGGATCGCTCGTGTTTGCTGGCAACCTCGAGTTCACAGTGATGATGTTCGGCGTCGCATCTTGGGGAATACGAGTATTCCCTCCAACAAACTGATTTTACTGCGCCAGTTGAGATGGCTTGGTCACGTCCTACGTATGGCACCTGAGCGTTTACCGCGTCGCGCTCTATTCGCTGATCAAAAACCTGTCTGGAGGCGACCGCGTGGCTGTCAGCCTTCCATTTGGCGGCAGCACATGAAATCGCTGACGTTGCGTCTATCCTCTTTTGAAGCAGTAAATCTTCCAGGATTGGGACCCAAAGATGAGGAGTGCCAATGGCTTAGCACTTGAAAACATGGCCCGCAACCGGAATCAGTGGAAGAATTGTGTTCATACTTGTGTTGATTCACATGTTTAATGCTTCAAACATTGAAAACTGACAAACAAGTGAAAAATCGGCGTGTGAAAAACAACCTAATAGTGTTTTGGTTTACTTTTTGTCAAAATATTCCTCTCTTCCTGCAGCATAGTAGCGGTAGTGTGTTGCTCACCTTTAACTCCTATGGCTGGATGATTATTACGCAGCGACTCTGCCCATTATCTGGTAATATCCATGGTTTTTGTTGGGTCTGTGTTTGTTTACTAGTCTGTTGAAATTATTACTGCTACTGATAGCGGTCAGTTTGGCATCGGGGCTGTGTTAATGCAGAACGAAGAGCGCATTGACTTCCGCAGCCGGACACTAACGGAGAGCGAATCGTCGTTACTCCGAAATAAAAAGAGATGATTTTGCTGCACAGCGCTTCTACTAATGCATATTCAGCTTGGACGGCCGTTTTTATCGACACCAAGCCACTGGTGTTCATGGCTGATAACGCACTCCAATTCGTCTTCGTCAGCTGGTCTCGTAATATTACGGCGCGGGTACAAATCCGCGTAGTAGTGGGCGTCCTCGCGGTATACTTAACCCGCGTGCGACTGGTGATGGTCGCACAGCAACGAAGCGCCGTTACGGCGTGCTGCCGAGAAATTACTTTAGAAGTACGATCTGAGGATGGTTTGTCGACCAATATAGAAAGGAACATTGAGAACACACTGTCAATGACGTACTTTCCTGACACGAAGAAAGACCTGGACTTCGTCCATGCCACACAACGGAGTGCTATCACAGCGGAGCGTTTCCAATGATTGGTAACTTGAGTGGAAGAAGACAAGCTATGCAAACTGTTCAGGCAGACGATATCGGATATTTGGCCTAAAGACAAAAAAGATCTGTCGAAGCAATTAACTCTTTTCCTCCGCCCTCACAACGAACTCATCACCCATAATGGATTAATATTTAGAGATAACCGTATACTCGTGCCGACGGCAATATAGCGTTTCTTGCTGCATCTTATACACTGCACGCTTGGGTGTCGACCGCTCAAGAACGAATGTTTTGACCGTGACTGACCAATCAAACGCAGGTTTACGTATCGAACTGCCTTGTATGCGGAATGCACCTAGATCGTATACCGAAGAAGCCAATGATTCTCCGTGAATTCACGGGAACGCCATGTCGTAGCGGAATTACTGGACTGTAATCGATTACTTAAGCGACCATTTCGTAATTGATGCCCTCGCTACGACCAACGCTCAATTTGTAGTGAGCAAGTTACGATGTCAATTCGCTCGACATGGAAGCGAGAGATGTTTTCCGATAACAGACAAAAACTTACTAGTGCGGAATGTCTCCAATTCAACAAGATGTGTGATTTTCTTCATAGACTCTCTGGTCCGTATCATAGACAGTTCAGCGGAAAGGCTGAGTCAACTACCCAGCAAACAGTGTTAACCAGTCGGGCACTCGAGGGGATTCATACATCATGTTGCTTAAACGGAGAAACAAGCCGCCAACTGAAACTGGGGATAACTCCAACTTAGCGCCCGTCCAGTCATCACTGCTACTAGCAGCTAAAGCTCTGTTGCAACAAAAAATTATCCCAGTGGCTATTCTGCAAGAGCGTCTACCAAAGAGAATGCTGTGAAAAAAGAGATACGATGGTGCACCAAGACCATACCAAGACAAAGTGTGGGCTAAACCAATATGGTTCACCTCACAAAACGTGGCCCTCCTTGCGAAAAGTTTGGACACCTCTTCTCTAAATAAAAGGCTATAAATGGGGCAGCACTGCTCATTGTGGCTGTGCAGATCCAATTTTCAGAGCTAAAGCGGATTCCTTTCTATTGTCAAAGATGTCGCAGATTGACCGAGGCCATATCTTCGTTGTTAACAGCAGTACAGCAGTCATTTGAACTGATACTTCGCTACCGTAAGACCACAACGAACTCCAGCAAGAAGAACATTAAGAGGGAGGAGTGAGACCTACCTTAATGCCACAAAAACGCTCGGGGTCAAGGCGCCTACACCTTGTGTTAACAACAGCTGGCTATCGTGCAAAGGTTAGGCGGCATCGGTGAGACAGCTTCTTTGCGGCATTCATTGCCCCATGTCACAATAAGCCATTACCCTGCAGATAACTAAGCCCAAAACATACGTTAAACGGACAGTCCGACTAGGAGACGACTGCAGACACGCCACTGTTGTCGACAGTGAACTGCGTCCGCAGGTTACATGGACTCCAGCCTGGAAGGCGAGACGGATAGACGGTACCCAGTTTGGTCGTCAGTGGCTTCATTGCTCGCTGGCGAGTCCACTTTTGCTCACCTCGGGACTTACATCTCGCAAACAAAATAAGATCTTTCTCAATATTTGGTGATCAGGCATGCGTATGTGCCCAAGCCAACGCAACTTGTTCGGTGCTATCTGTGGTTCTAAAGAACTAGGGTACTTATCACTGTCTAGCATTCGATTACGCATATCATCGTTGCGGACACGCTGGTGCTATCCGACAGCAACAACGCTTCACAGGCAATGCTGATCAAAGACTTGAAGACACCGCTGTTCCTCAGATCGGAGAGGGCAAGTCTCGCTTCCATAGAGTAGGATAGCCCTCACTTTGGTCTTGTATACACGGCCTCTTAGACGGAGGGAAGCCCATTTGTGACGCCACAGATGTCGCAATTTCATGAAGACAGTTCTGGTTTTCGCAATGCATGAACTGAATTCAGTTGCTATGCATCCATCGTCGCTGATGCAGCTGCCAATGTAGGTGAATTGATCAACTATCTCGAGTTCCTGGCCATCAAGTGGCTGGCGGTCCTGCGGCAGCAGTTTGCATTTTGAAGGTGAGAAGCGGATACCAAATAATTGGACCATTCTATGGACCCCATTCAGAGTTTATTGCGCCGCTCCAACGTTGTTCAACATCAAGGCCATATCGTCACAAAGGAACACTCCATCATAGAGTCCACGATGAAGTTGAAGAAAAATGTGGAGATTGGTCAACCCTGACGAACACCGATAAGTCATCATAGATCTTGTGGCGGCCTGTAGTGTTTGAGTATAGAGCACGTGAAATGTTCACATATTTCATGGGAACACCTTTCTGCACAATAATTTCGAATATACTGAATCGAACACGTCACGTTATGGTCTAGTCCCATTGCGACGGCATGCATCGTCTGATGTTGCGCCGATCGCAAACCGTGGTTAGTGTTGTCAGGTAAACTGCACGCTCACGACTCTTTGCAGTAATCCAGCTAACCAGCGAGGATTTGGCGTCACTGTCCAACCGAGCACTTTTGACAGGTGATACACGTACTCTTTTGTACACCCAAGGAACGAACTACAGTCAAGGGCAAAACAAAAGAGGTTTACACATCTATTCCCAATGGACTCCCGTCGGAAGGGCTATGTGAATCCTACGAAACTCACTTTCATGTGTTGTACACGCAACGTTCACACTTTCAGTATTTTGTGACATTAGTTTTTATTCTTGTTTATATCTTCTGATCGTGCACTTGTTTTACTGATGATACAATTCCGATCGATTGATCTCCCTGTGAGCCACGCTGTAGAGCACCGTGAGCTCTTACTTAACTGCTCTCCATTCGTTGTAACTCTTGTCAATACCCTTTGGGTCAAGCCGATCTGACTTCTCTATATTCTGGTAGTTGGCACGCCTCTCACATCACCGCTTACGAGTAGTATCTAAGTAGCACTCTACACAAGAAGGCAACAATGCTAGAGAATCAATAAGACCATACCCGCTCACATAAAAAGAATTGATCACGGAACTCTATTTTATAGCGGATATTGTTTACACGTGACTCAACGGGTCATTCTGCCACTCTCATTGGAGGTTATGGGTCGCGGTTTCTTGACCAAAGTTCTCCCCATGACCTTAACGCTATCGTTTACCTCTCGCTGATTGGACGTAACTGGTGCTTAGCTTGATCACCTGTTACTGCGTTTGCCGAGTCGAATATTTTCCGTGCTCTAGTTGATTCTGTTAGCTTATTTGTTATATAAACAGTGTCACTTTTCAAAACAAAAACCCGTGTTTCTATCCGTCTTGTGGTTCTGACTATCGAAGAGAGTGAAAGCCTGATTTTCCTTTCACAAGTTTCAAAGTGTCAAGGCAGAACTACAATCAACCAAAGTTGTACTCTCTCTTTAGTTAGTTGGCTATAATGTGCAAAATGACTATGTTCCGTACAAACTAAATCAAACTGCAAAAGTATTGGTGAAATACAAAGATGACAATTCATTGAGCTAACGTGAATCCGATAGGTAAAAGGGATCACTAACCTCACGAAACCTATCTGCACAAACTTGGTTTCAGGCGCCGGATCGCCAAATACTCGGCGGAAAGAATTTGACGAGGATTTCAGAGTCGGGTTTGGAGTATTCGCCATGTGGGTTGGATTTCGACATGCAATCTCTGTTTACTCTGAAGTAGACTCCGGTCATTCATTTTGTTAATGATCTTAAACGATCCGAGTGGGTTTTGACACACTTTGAGTTTCACCAATAACATTGCAGTTCTTGTGCAACTTAGTCACACACACGTTGCACGTAAACATGTGGTGGGAATACGAGCCCAGATTATCCCACTAAACTATGATTTTTCTTTTGCTATTGTGTGAAAGCATTCCGCAGGTCGATACAAAAGGAAGATCAGATGGGGGTGTGCGATTGTAAACTACGCTGAGCAGAATGAAAAGCACACAGACACGAAAAGTCTGATGTGGAGGACTTTAACCAGAAGACCATTCTTAAGGCGGAGTCTGAGATGAGCGCGAATGAAAATTGCCATTCTTGTTAACTAAGGGTGTTCCAGCTTGAATTCATCACATTTAGACTCAATTAGACAGCCATCATACACTTGAAAAAAATGCTGTACGGCCGTTTCTGGAGTTGTCAACAGTGAGCATTCCATCTGACTCTTGTGGGCGGCGTTACTCTTACGAGTCCGAGTTTAGGACCACTTGGCCAAGTTGGCAGCAACAACGGTTTGTCTGACTGAGTCTAGAGATGATGAATTCAACTTATTGCAGTGTTGATAGTTCCTTCTGTGTCCTATAAAGAACCTTGCAGACAGTTCAGCAATTGCGAATTTACATATCACTCCTCAGTTAGCCAGTTTATAAAGGAATGGATATACTCTATTCTGGTCAGAAGCAACAATAGTTGACACTTTGTGATGAGCGCAAGCAATGCTGAAGATTATCGGTAACCGTGTGTTCGAAACGAGCGTCGCGAATGTGGCCAACCGACAACAAATATGAACAGTGAATAAGGGGGAAGCTTTCTTCACCAGTGCATGGAGAAACAGTCACGATGTTCAATTAGACCGGTGTTGTAGTCCATTGCACAATCCAAAGATGAAGTGAACCCACGTCAGATAGCTACACCAAGTACAATGGATGATGATAAAGTAGAACAATAAGGGAACCGATGCCAATATAATGAAATACACGTCAGCCCTTACCGCAAGGAACCAAGATGCACTCTCCCAGGGGGCTACTAAATGGTACAGGGCTACACTAGTAATGATATTTCCAAAGTTGGCTGTGTTGTCCAGCCAGGGCATGAACCCGAGAAGAAGAAAAAGAATGATAGCCGGTAGGCTGATGCGTAAAGAATGGAACAATGGTACAAAAAGTCGATCAGCTGAGCGACAAGCACACCCATTATCAACGGGCCCGTTCCGACCCAAGAAAAGAAAGAAAACATCTCTTGCGAAACACACGTCAAAAATAAATGTATTACACATAATCATGGAAAGCTGCGGCTCATTTCAAAGAATATGGGACTAAAACCTTGGGGCTTGGCATTGTAGCGGCTTGACGAATGCTACACAAGAAAACCGTAGCCCGGTGAGACAGAAGACGGTGGGATATAAAGATTGTCTTGAGAAAATAGCTATGTACAATAGCTATGTGAATATAGCTTGAGGACAATGGGAGAGAGTGGTGAAGCAATGAGTAACACCACGTAGGAACGCAACAGCCGACAACGCGCGGACAAGATGGCGAACCTGGTTCAAAATTGCAGTCCAGTATATATAGGCTTGGGATGGGTGCAAAGTAAAACAAAATGTGCACAAGTCTGAATGTGATGTTTGATGGGGTAAAATGTCATGGTCACTACACAGGCCTCCCCCTAGAAGGCCGAGGGACGAGGACTTCGATCGCTGTTGGCTTGCAAATGTATAAAGGCAGAATCACAGGAGTTCGGTTGTATTTGGATTATTTAATCTTCTTGTGGATTGGAATGCATCATCGGTGGGCCGTCCCAGCGGGCACACCGGACTACAAAAAAACTGGATAATCCAGAAAAAGGGCCGGTAGGACCTTTCACCGCTGCTGAAAGACGGTGCGCTTGGGAGAGGTCACTCCCCCCACCGCATTCCAATCCACTGCCACAACGAAGCTGAAATCCTGTTCGTACCGGCGAGCCGTGGGGGGACCAAAAACAACGAGCCAGGCACACGAGCAGCCAAAGCCAGGAAGGCGAGCCAGACAAACGACCAAGGCGAGCCAAATTGAGCCAAGCAGACCACGATCCAAAGGCCAACGTGGGCGGGCGAGACGACAAAGCGTTGGGGGTAGACCAAAGCATCCAAACGACCAAACAATTGAAAAACAGCCAACCATTGAACGGACGGACCCAAACGTGCCAGCCTCATGACTTTACCTGATAGATGGGGGAAAAAACTCGGGGAGACAGATTCAGATATTTACGGAAAAGCATAATACAAACGATGAGAGAAAATGAAAAAGATTCATGAGGTGTGGATGAATTCGACAAAATCGGAGAAACGAACAGGTTTACGAACTCTTCTACCGTGACTGGTATTAGTTTGAGGCGAATCTGGTGACTGGGATTGTGGTGGAGCTGAAAAGCTGGGCGTCGTTACAGGTGGCCCTGTAGATTGCGTTAAGGTCGATGACGAGTCGAGGGCATAAACTAAAGGTTTGTGGTCAGTAAAGACGGTAAAGCTTCTGCCCTCTAGAAAAGGACGAAAATGACGGATGATACCAAGTTCGAGCATGTGCTCGAATTCCGCCTTAGCGGCTTTTAGCTTATCAGGGGCGAGACGTCGTGGCCGTGCAGAAACCGGTGGGCCACGGGTTCGTATATGGTGCGTAACGCTAGATGCGACCGGAAGAGTAGCGTCAGCTGAGCGGACGAGCTGCGGAAACTGTCTGAACAGATCTAAAAATTCCTTATCAGCTTCAGGCTGAATGTAAATGGGAGTGACAGAAACACAAGGTGTGCGAACTCCACATGTGAAAAGCTGGGTCTTTTGGTCAACGAGTTTGCGATGACGCGCATCGACGAGAAGATCGAAGTGTTGGAGGAAGTCGATACCCAATATAGCAAATGGAACAGCAGCGATGGTGAAAATCCATCGAAAGGGACGTCGTAGTCCGAGGTCAATGGTAAGGGAGCGTTGACCGAAAACTCGGATAGCGGTGCCGTTAGCGGCACGCAAGTTGGTTGTCTGTGGCTTAGTCGCGTCGCCTGGAACCGGTGGGATCACGCTAACTTCCGCCCCGGTATCAACCAGGAACATGATCCCAGTGTTCCTATCAACGATTTTGAAGAGGCGATTTGGACGACTTCGGCCGACGGCGTTCGTCGCCAATACGTGTCGGCCTGTCCTTTTTCTCGTTACGGGAAATGAGCATGGTTTTATACAATTTCTAGCGGAACTTCCAAAACGTGCGTGATAACGGCAAATTGGGAGTCGTGTTCGTCTTCGAGATGGGCTAGGGGAACGGGATGGAGAATCCCGTGGGTGCCGATGTAACTTT
This sequence comes from Dicrocoelium dendriticum, assembly GCA_944474145.2. Taxonomy (NCBI): domain Eukaryota; kingdom Metazoa; phylum Platyhelminthes; class Trematoda; order Plagiorchiida; family Dicrocoeliidae; genus Dicrocoelium; species Dicrocoelium dendriticum. Next base: position 274,463,669 of record OX104063.1, read on the forward strand.
AAGCTTTGAACTTCTTGCCGTAGCGCGGCTATCTCTGTTAAGAGCTCACCAGTGGAAGGTGGAGTAGTGGTGTCGATGGTCTGGACCGAAGGGTCAACAGTGAAATCTACGTCAGGTGAGCGAAGAGAACTAGACGACGGACACGGTGGTCCGGTGAAGCGATCCATCATATCATCAGCAATATCTGCAACTTCTGACAAAGGCTGCGATTTCGCAAGCGATAGCATAGCTTGTACGTTTTCAGGCAAACGCTGAAGCCATAACTCTCGAAGCAGCGACTCGTCCATATGCAGTCCTTGAAGAAGACCACGCATCTCTAGCAATAGCGCGGATGGCTTACTAGAACCTAGCTGTAGACCAGTAAAAAGTTTATGCAGGCGGGACTTCAATGAGGGAGTAACACGCTTTATAACGGCGTTCTTGAGAGAATTATAGCGGTCAGGAGGACAAGATGTAATAATAAGATCACGTAGTGCTAAAGTAATATCAGTTGGCAGGCGTGTGAGCAAGTGGTTAAACTTTGCAGAATCGCTAGTGACATGCTTAGAAGTAAACTCAGCTTCTAAACTCATGAACCATAAAACGGGATCTTTTTCAATAAATGGTGGAACTACCAGAGATACCGCTTGCACAGACTGTGAGTCCTCACACTTTTTAGAAACTGAGGCCATGATTTGCGTGGGAAAAACCAAAAAAAAATGGAACGAACTCACCGGAATGCGACTGGGGTCACCAATTATGTAGCGGCTTGAGGAATGCTACACAAGAAAACCGTAGCCCGGTGAGACAGAAGACGGTGGGATATAAAGATTGTCTTGAGAAAATAGCTATGTACAATAGCTATGTGAATATAGCTTGAGGACAATGGGAGAGAGTGGTGAAGCAATGAGTAACACCACGTAGGAACGCAACAGCCGACAACGCGCGGACAAGATGGCGAACCTGGTTCAAAATCACAGTCCAGTATATATAGGCTTTGAACGGGTGCAAAGTAAAACAAAATGTGCACAAGTCTGAATGTGATGTTTGATGGGGTAAAATGTCATGGTCACTACAGCATACATCCAAGTTTTCAAACACTGCAATGTGCGCTTAATCATATTGTTCTGGTGCAAGTGTGGGAACAGCCCGGTAGATGAGAAACCGCTAGACCATTCGAATTTGAACGCAGGGATGGTTAAGTCTACATCACAAAGTCGAAGCGGTAAACGAGTGCCAAGTAACAAACTAGCTGGTATTAAACCATGAAGTTTGCTGGCTGCGAATGGTTGCCTTCTCTTTCCGTGTTGTGGAACGAAGCGCCAACTTGGGAAGCACCACATGCATACAGCCATTCACAGCTGTCCAGTAAGATGTCTGGTTATCTGCTCCATTACCGAAATTACTTGACTCCTTGGGAGAAATTACTTGAAGCCAGTACCGCATCCTCAGTCGGCTCGGTGTAACATCGAAAATGTGAAAGCGGAGGTAGAGAATGATCGACTTATTGTGCGAAACAAGCGTACAGAATGGTTGCAACACCGTGGCAATATTAGATAGCTCGTTATAAACTGAATCACCGAGTGCTTGAGATAGGAGCAGCGTTACATGTGAAAGAATCTAGCGAAGTGTATACACGAAGACTGGCAACCACACAGAATAGCAACCGATGATAGGACGTAGAAATCTCGCCATGTGTGAGGGACTACGTCATCCACAGAAAGCAGGAGTTCGAATCCGCAGCCCGCTCTATCGAAGTGACTGACTTACATTGATACTTGAAAAGGAGCAGACGCGAGTAAAACTCAGTTTGATGATTTTGAGTGCAAAACTGTTTCGAACGAACAATAGATCAACGAACAACATAATCATGCGGGGACAAACGGAGTCTGCTGTCAAGAAACTTACAATCTCAATCTCGGTTCGCTTTTGAACTAAACTCCACACACAGTTTCATGCTTGGTTACACTTTTCTGGCACATGTGCCACGAGATCAGAATCGAACTAAGGGTCCTGAAAGTTGCCGTCCGATGCATTTAAAACCTGGCCAAGAGATTCCGTTTGTCATAGCGGTCTGAAAGTAACCACTGGGATTTGGAAAACTTACTGGGCAGTTAGATGACGACCGGTAACCTATTAAGAGTTATTTTGGAGAATGCGTCAGTCAGATTTTGGGCTACAAGACCTAATAACCAGCGTTTAAGCTATTGGTGGCACTCGGATCACAACAACGTTACAACATGTTAACGTGCCAGAGCGCATGCACTGTGAGAAACGCGGGCACTGAAGAGAAACGGTACGAAAATTTAGCCGATGTTATTGTATTCCATCATTCTTCACACACTCTGTAGGCAATAATCTCGACTCATTCGGTCGGTTGTATTCAATTCTATTGTCTGTCATTCTATATTTGTGAAAATAAGCAACCAACAATCTGGAAGAGGGGATTAAATACCGTGCCCATTTGATTATGGACCTTTTAAATGCACCCTGTGGTTTATAACAGACCACAGTTGCATACATAAAAATACAGTTTATCAACCCCATCTGAATCATTGCAATTTGCACAATATATCCTGGAAGCTAGTTCCATGTGCCAAGAGCCGAAGAACTTATTGGCTCGCATGAAAAACAGAGTAGAAAAAGAAGAATATAATCATGAGTGGAGTTTTGATGCACTTAACGGCGGGGTGATTGTTCTAAACAGATTCCAGGTCAGACAGTACCCACACGTTTGGAAAAGCACTCGACGGTCGTTTCGTTTTGTTGAGACTCGCCAGTTTTGTGCACCTCTCCGCCTCATCAGGACCAGTACCTACGATCACTAGCCGCTGGCGTCACTAACCAGCAGCTTATGCCATTGCGTCATGAGGGATTGGCCCCGAAAAACGCGACGTCAAGACATAGCATTTGGCTACGTTAACATCCTCCCGAATGGGAGATTTTTAATGCAAATAATTGAAGCGCCTGTTCGCAGGAGTTTCCGAATTAGGTAAAATCTCCACCTGTCCGGAAAAGTACCGGAAGGCTGATGGTGCACGTACTCACTAGACCCAACAGGTCGAAACACCAGTCTAGTACCTTCCCCGGCGTGTAGGGGACTATCTGATTTGGAACCGGCTGCGACGAACCTTCAATTACTTAAATCGAAAATCCTCTACTCATGAGTACATCAGGCATACGCCATAAGTTTTAGTATGCTGTCATGGAAGTTGTCTTTCAGGGTCAACGCTATCCTCTGCAGTGTTCGCAATTTGCATGGCAGTGGAGGATAAGGCGCTGTATCGCAGTTAGCTTGTTAATCATGACGGTCAGAAGCTGTCCCCCCTGGCTCACTGGCATAAGCCGCTGGTCATGGGTTCGAATACTGAAGGGTACGATGGATGGATACTACTGACGAGGTCCAACAAGTCTAAACAACCGCCTAGTGCTTTCGCTGGGCATGTGGAAGACCATCTGGTTTGGAAGCTGGTGTATGCTTGTGAAATCTGGTCCAGTAAATCGGCAGACTTAAAGAGGCTAGTAGCGCTCGACCACCGGTGCCTTCGCAAGTTGTCTCATCTCGGAAGGGAACATCGTGAAAGCAATGAGCGCATTCGACGCCTTGTTTATGGCATAGCAAGAGAAGAAGAGCCGTTCAGCACCGTTATTACACACACCACGCTCCGATGGCTGAGCCACGTGTTGCACATGCCATCCCGCCTACTACCGCAACGTGCGTTGTTTGCGCGCCGGGTGTAGATGGAAGAAGAAAAAGGGAGGCCAACCGACGACATGCTTGAAAGGAATGTAGGCTTTCACTTGGAAGTTGGCATGGCTGGGGTTCGAAAGACGGTGAACACGTTTGACTTGATACACTCGTTGACATGGCTAGGAGTAGAAGACCTCAGTGGCGTTCGTGTTATGAGTTTCTTTTTCCCTCCCACAACCTCTCGATCCAATCACGATCTCAATTTTTGCAGCAAAATAGCCGGCTACCAGCTCTCTGTTACTGGTGTCTAAGCTGGCGTGTCTCTGTTGCGTTTTTTATTCTTCTTTCCTTATGTATCGCGCACATAACGTCTGACGGGTTTTTCACTTCTAGCTAACTTGTCTAATGGCGATGAATGTGACGAACTTTCAAATAATTACATCAAAAATCCCTTACTCTTGAGAACATCAAGTATTCGCCCTAACAATTTCTACACGCTATGTAGTACATAGTCACTGATAGAGAAAGTCGTGTCTCTCCGGGCAAACCCTATCCTCTGTGACGTTTATAACTCGCATGGCATTGCAGAGTGAGTCAAGCTATATTGCAGCGCGCTTGCAAATCATGGGGACCCACCGCTCTCCCCCATGACTTAGCGGCGTAAGCTGTTGGCTATCGGTGCAATACGCTAGTGGTCATGGGTTCGGTACCTGATAATCTTGAAGGACGCGCAATACTGACGAGTCCTGACAGGACGAAGCGATTGCCTAATGCTTTTCCAGGCGTGTAGAGTAGTCTGACTTGGGAGCTATTTCAATGAGCAATTCTCTCCAAATGAGTAGGTTTCAACATCCGCTTGGAACAACTACGGTCAACCTACTATGGTGCATCGATCGACCGAATTCCAATAATCCAATGGTCTCACCGATTATCCTTGCAACAAACCACATATGACTCCAGAAGTAAAGAACATGTCAATATCGTTTTCCCTCACCTGATAAGGGTGTAGCCACGCGGAGAAAAGACATCCGAAAAACCCGGACAGCATCAATATGATGGTAACCCTCCACCAGCGCATTATTTGTTCAAAAGAAATCAACTACCAACTGGAAGCTGATGGTGACCGAGCAAACTGATAGCTACGGAAGTTATAATTGTCAAGGCTGATAGAATGTGCTTAAACCAGAGTATTATCTTAGACTAGAAACCAGGAAACATTTGAATGTCAAGCGACAAATGCAATCATGCAGCCCTTACGCGCAATTTGATTTTCATTTGACCATAATATGCTCGCCATCGGTCAGTTCAATCGATGACTTACAACACTGATTCCAACAAAATTTTTAATCTAGTTCCTAAGAGACACCCAGTGTGTGAGATAAGAGCAATGAAAACAGACTAGATTATATAGGGGAGAAAGAGTAGAAACAAGGCTTGGCGATTAGTGGACAGCGCGTCATAAGATGCGGCTTGCGACATGCATCAAGGTAGTATTATTTTTGAAGTGAGGTAAAAGGTGGCACAGTTGTGTGGGTGATAAGTTAAAATAAACACAATCAGTTGGTCCATAAACATAACTACTAGACTCAGCAATACAGTGAACAGGAACTTCCGTGGTCGACGGTGACTGTGCTTAGCAAACTACGCCATTCTCTCCTTTGGCGGAGTAAATGCCAAGCGCATACTTCATGCGAACGCTCCTCGGTCGGCTGCGCTCCTGAATCGAATGGTTATCGATTTCGAATGCGACGGACATTATGCTTATTTCTGGATGCTCATACATATAAACCGGATCGTGTACATCAAGTAATGGTCTTTGGTTTGGCACGCTAAATGTGCCAACAACCAAACAAGGTCGAAAGGTTTAAACAGCAACAGAGTTCGAAAAGTTGGGGATGTGCTCATCAGCTACGTTCCCAGCTGTGTGATATCAGTGCAACATTCTTTCTTACCAGGGATGCAAAGACCAATTGATTTCATCATGGTAACACAGCCAAAAACATGACTTTGCCGGACACAATCCAGATAAACGGTGCTCTCATTCAATGATATGTCCTCCACGAGTAAGTTTCCATCGAAGGAAAGATCAATAACAAACGATGTGTGGGGCGAATGCGTTTGAACAGCATAAAACTCAAATAAAAGCGTTTCGAAATTCAGGAACAAAAATGTGCACCGAAATGTATAACAACAAATTGTCGACTTCATGAGGAGAAAAACCTGCGAAAAAGAAATCAAGTTGCAGATATTAGTCGTGTGAAAGGATGGCGACAGCGGTGTTGAATTCGTCTGCTGTGCACCTAGAGATGCTCTATGTCACAAAACAAACACATGAGCTGTCGACACATCCAGCAACCTTTCCAGCGATTCATGTGCCACAGCCGTCTAAGTGAGTGGACCGGTTATAATATAAGCGTTATGCCACTAATCACAGTTACAATCGACACCCTGGAGCTACGGGAAGTAAAGAACGCAGAAACTAGTATCACCATGTACTATTATAGGGTAATATTACCTATCTAATCTTGGTTTCAGAGAGATTTGCGACCAATCGATTGATTTTCGGCTGTTGCCCGCCCGATAACACGTACTTCGAGCCTATTTGATTAGAGATAACGGAAATCGAACCAGGGCCTATGGGATGTTAGTTGAATTCTCTGCTCCTAAGAGTCACTTGATTCATGTCCCAGTTGTCACGATTATCTCCCTCATTTGCTGTGAAATGTCACACCAACTAGGTAATTATTCACTTGGCCTGACGAGGCTTTTGCATTAAAAGCGAAGCATTGTTAAATAAACAGATCAATAGACAATATTTGAACTTCAACAGTTTCTATCCCATAAATTACAAACAAGCATTGGTCCGCTCTACCTTCGCAAGAGCTCGTAAAATTCGTTCCGAAGATACGATCGACAATGAACTAGGATGCGTGTCATCAACACTACAGGAAAATGGATACCCCGCGACATTTATAGCTCGATATGCAAGCACAGTAAATAGTAAGAAGTCTTTGTTAATTGTCCTTAGGAAAAAAAAGTGTTCAGTACGCTTCCATTTAGAGGCGATCAAAACGGTAGAAGATTCCAGCACCACCGCCAGGTAGTTAAGAAATGTTATTGCGCTACCGAACTGATGTTATTGCACCAAGTCAGGATGTTGCTCTGCAAATCCAACCTGGACAAGCCACATCCTCATGTTACCGCCACTTGTGTTTATCTACTCCACTGTACTTGTGGTAGCAAGTATGTTGGCCAATCTGAGAGGAGGCTATTCACTAGGGCTTCAGAACACATTCCACCAAACATGGTCGGTAGTGGTCCCAAACTGCCGGTTAGCTCTAGTACTCAACACCTCCTGGATTGCACAATGTGCCAACGTCCTCGTGATTCGAGCAATGCCCGATTGCTTCAGTTTGCCGAAGCTTCAGCTATTCGGCGGCTTAAGCCCAATTTGTGCAAGCAGACTGAACTTACGGCCAGCCTCGCCCTACCTTGGTGAGGTTATTGATCGTTTTCCTTTGAACTGAGTGACCTTGCACACTGCTTCTCTTTTGTATGCAACGCGATGGTTTCGCCATTGTGTGCAAACAGCTGACGAGAACGCTCGAAATATCAGAGTTTGGAGTATCCTGTTAAAATGCCTTTTCTTCTTGCCATTTTGAAATTTGTGAATGTAAAATCCTGCATGTAAGCTCAACCAATTGTTCGCAGATCTCTCTGAAACCATGACCTCTCAATCGGTTCCAAGGGTTTGAACACCCACATAGATCAAATCTGCCAGAGGATTCGGCGTTAAGGCCAGCCGAAATGTCTCGTTGAAAAAGGGAAAAGAGAAGATTCGGAGCCCTTCACTTATCCTTATGAAATCTGCCAAAACCTAGTGAACCGCAGCGGAAGCAGACCGAATAGCAAGCACAAGCAACTATATTAACTGGGTTGAAGCTAGTATGTGTGAAGGACACCGGTACCTGTCGATATAGTTACGGTGACAGATAAGTGACAAACGTGAGCAGAGTTTAGGGTACGAATACATCTGAGTTGACTAAAACAAAGCTCATGAAATGCCGGAGGATGAAGTGGTCGCGCTGGTCCACCGCACTATACTTTTCAGAGCATTGTAACGCAACATGATTTCCAGAAGGCCGTAAGCAACGTTTCAAAAATTATAAGTAATGAGTTCCATTCATTAATTTAAAAAGCAGCATAAATGAACGAAAGATGATACATACATGAATTTTGTATTGTCTAATCAATATCATCGGCAACGATGAACCTGCAAATATGGACTTAGATTGGTGAGTAGGAGAAGTTATTGAGTGTTTGTGAAGTTTCGTCGCAGCTATACTAAAGCTGACAGCCACCACACATCCAGGAAAACGCTAGACGGCCATGTCACCCTATTGGGACTCGTCAGTAGCGCGCATCCGCCGAATCATGCCGTATTCGAACACATGACCTTACTCTTATGAGCCAGGGACTTACGCCCCTGAGCCATAGGTGACAGCAGCGGACCGCCTTAATAGCTTACGTGCAACCTCGATTGGTATTGGCTTGCAAAGGAAGTTGTAGCTCAGGGGAGCAGCCCTGTCCTCTGCACGCTTGTAACATCCGTAACAACGGAGGATGAATCGCGCTATTTTGCAGTTAGGTAGCAGTCATAACGGTCCGCTGCTGTAGCCTATGGCTCAGTGGCATAAGTCGCTGCCTGGCGAGAGTAAGATCGTGAATTCGAATCCGGTGGGTGCGCGCTATTGATGAGTCCAACTAAGGGGAAACGTCTGTCTAGCGCATTCCTGAATGTCTGATGGCTGCCTGCTTGAGTCTAGTTGCGACGAATCGCAAAAACAGACTTGGATGTGAATGTGACCAAACAAGCTTGAGGTGCAGAGTGAATGACAGAAGGCAAGCCTCTCGATCCACGAGAGTCTAAGGGGTTGAAATGCCACCATCCAATTTTCACATCGAAATTGCTTGGTCACAGGCAGTTAGGTATATGTATACTTTCAATTTAACAGAAGAGTAGTAGGGGGAGTTGAATGGTATGGGTAGAAATTCGTCACATCTACCTATACCATTCAACTCCCCCTACTACTCTTCTGTAATCTGTACGCAGACCAAACTGCTTATAATGCCATAAGTTAATTGGCGGCTTAAGTTTGGTAAGCTCGTCGCTTGGTGAGGGGGCTACCCTATCCTCTGCACGGCAGTAACGTGTAAGTCAGTGGATAGTGAGCGGCGCTATATCACATCTAGTAACTTATTCATGATGGTCGTTACCGTCCCCCGTAGCTCAGTGGTCTCAACCACGGACTGGCAACAGTCGAGTTGCGGGTTCGAGCCCTACCAAGGGTCCGATGGAATGCGCACTGCTGACGTATTCCGAAATGTTGAAACGCGCGTACAGTGCTTTTCCGGGCTTGTGGCGGCTGTCTGAGTGAAGCTAGATGTGACGAATTTCTACCTATACCATTTTCAATTTAAGTTGGACGTTTTGAAAACCAAGCTCTAACTTTTGCGAATCAAACTGGACACGCTGTATTCTAAGCAGATCATCAACAATTTGTTAGTTAGGAAGTAAAACGACTGGAAAATGTTCGGACCACACACTATGATTGTGCAGGCTCTTCTCTTGATCGTAGGCCTCGATCAAAGACAGTGATTAAGTTTCCCCTCTCTCCCCATCGAACTGCGCATAGTTTGTGTGCCTGTGCTTGTACGCATGAACCTGTACAGCTGTGAGACTATTGGAAAGTCAGACTCCCGAGTCACGTAGTCTACTGTGACTTAACCAAACATTACCTAGCTTTGTAGGCCGACAGCTTCACAAAACCACCAAAATAAGTGTCGATCGATGAAAGACGGTTCCACGAGGCAGCGATGGTACAAGCGAACATTATCGTGGCAGGAAAGACATACTTACCTAGCTTATGTTCGTCGACGGCAACAGCACTCAGAAAGCTGCTGAAGTCGCCCATTTCAGCGAAAGCACGACAAGAAACATGCTTAATGTATACTGGCGGGAAGGTGCCATTGTTTAGTGCAAATGTGAAGAAAACAACAGGGAATCTGAGTGCACATGTCCTGCAACGCATTGAAATGACGGTTGAATAATATTCGGAGGATACTTTGGTGCAAATACATCAGTGGAATAAAGAGATCGAGATTCACCTTTCTGTATCTACCGTCCACAACCGCCTCAGAAGGCTGATCATGCATAGCAAGTGCCACTACCAGCTAGACGGCGTCAACAATGCCACCACACAGCAGGGCTGTACGATTTGCGTCATCAATCTGATGATGAACCTGACAAAGACAATAGTGGGACGACCCTTATCAAGTGATCTCCTCTAACGATACTGGTTTTTCACTGTTAATACACTTGTTCATTTTAAACCGGGTATAGCTTGCGGGAGCAGATGCGTCCTCTCGTCGTCCGTGACTCATTTTTGATGATTACGTGAATCAGTCGGCCAACAAAGTTGGTAACAGACAGTTCAATAAACCGACATGTTGAAATAGATGCTATATATACAACACTACGGATGGAAGATCCTCAAAGCAGTAGAATAAATCTAACGGAACAGAGCACTAGACTTCTGCATCAAACGACGACAAGCGAAGAGTCACACGAGCGTACACTACGAGCTGAGAATCAGAGATCGATTTCTATGGTCATGTGCTCGTCGAACAATCCAAACTCAGACTAGCGGCTAGGAGATCGATCGCTCCACACTCACTGACGCTGCGTACGCGCCACCTTGCTAAATACACACGCACTGATGATGTCACCTCGAGTAGTGACGAAACGTTTGCAGTCAACCTGCCGAGCTCAGCGAACACCCAGACAACCAAGCTAGGTAACGTTTGGTTGAATCATAGAAGGCTACGTGACTCGGGTGGCCCCTTAAAGCAGCAAACCTGAAGAGGTTAATTACGTTCGACCACCGGTGACTTCGCAATTTAGCTCACATCTGGTGGGAACACCGCGTGAGCAACGAGCGTGTTCGACGCCTTGTTTACGGCACAGGAGAAGGAAATGAACCGCTCAGCACCGTTATTGCACGCACCAGGCTCCGATGGCTCGGCCACGTGTTACGCATGCCAGCCCACCGACTCCCGCGACGTGCGTTATTTGCACGCCGGGGGTGTGGATGGAAGAAGAGGAGGGGTGGCCAAGCAATGACTTGATGGAGAGGAATGAAGGCCCTCACTTCTGAGCTGGCCTCGGTTGGAGCGTCTCGGCTCCCTGGTTGGGGTCCGAAAGACGATGAACACATTTGGTTGGACACACTTGCTGATATGGCTAGGAGCTGACCTCAGTGGCGTTCGTGCTGTGAGTTTCTTTGTCCCACCTCATCCCTCTTAGCCTCCCCCTCCAACCACGATCTCACTATTTAACCTTGTATAATTCTGCATCTTGATTTTTTGATGCATAGTAACCGGCTGCTAGCTTACCGGAATGATGCTCATCCGTTACCGGTAGCTCAGCCAGTTGCATTTTTCTCCTTTTTTCTATTTATTGCGACACAGTAGCTGAGGTGTTTCTCACCTCTAGTTAACGTGTATGATGATGATGACATGACCCGGGAATCTGACTTTCCAATAATCTCACCGCTGCACAGGTTCATGCGTACACGCACAGGCACACAAACTACGCGAAGGCTGATGCGGAAAAAGGTGAAACTTAATCACCGTCTTTGATCGAGGAGATTGAAGCCCAAGACCAAGAGAAAGGCTTGCGTTAACACTCGATGCTTACACTATTCCCCTGCACTAACATGAACAAAATGAGGTCTGAACATCGTCCGGTCGCCTTACTCCGCATTCCTTGCTAACGAATTGCTAGTCTTATGTTTATACTACAGTGTGACCGATTTGCTTTGCAGAATGTTCACTTTTACGTGCAAATTATATATATTCGCATACCGACTATTGTCAATGTCAGTGAGCAGACAATATAAAATGGCTATCGTTTGCTGCCACCGATAGGGAAGTATTTTAACTGGGATAGAAACAGAGTTTGAAAAGTTGCAAGCCTATGAAAACGCGTTGTGTACTTGTGCGGTAGGCATACTTTGCAGCTCAAGCAATCACACAGGAGACGACGCTGGTTTATCGCAAAAATCTATGAGCAGATGACTGCTTTATAGGCATGGCAGTGAAATACCATTTGGTGTGATGCAGCGCAAATCAAAACGCTTCGCAATTTGTGACTATATAGACGGCACTTAGGGGATGCAGGGTTCGCCTCTGTGTCGTCACTGAAAAGAGCGCAACGAAAGATGGTGTTGGTCGAATGACACCTACCAGACTGAGATCATGTCAGTGGTCAAAGCATTTCTCCAACAAATATAACCTTTGGTTGCTGAAAGTTTCTTCTTCGGTCACCGTTACAAATGACCAACTTCTCGCAACTGATGGAAGTAACAGCCAAACTCCCGGCTTTCAGTGTCCTGCAATCACAACCGCTTCTCACTCCACCGAAGCTCCAGCTCTTCTTCGACCTGGTTCTCCATTCATTCTCGCAGCGTTTAATGTTCGAACTTTGATGCAGATCGGACGACAAGCATGTCTGGCCCGTACTCTTGCAACGCTATCGGCAGACGTCTGTTGCCTAGACTAGAGACTAGACTACAAAACTCTAGCGCCGTCATCAGCATAGCCTCTCCGGAAAACCCTGACACCAAATACCACTTGCGGCTTTCCGGATACCCAGAAGGTGCCACCTCTGTCCAAGCTGGTGTTGGGGTTGCACTGAGTGTCAAGGCTGAATCAGCTCTGCTTGACTGGATCCCAGTCAACGGTCGACTATGCGCAGTCCGATTCAGAGGTTCATGTAATGTAAGCAGGCGTCGAGAAGTTAAGTGTGCCTTGTTTGTCATCTCCGCCTACGCCCCTACAAACTGCAGCTCGGATGCAGTCAAGGATAACTTTTACCAACAGCTGCATGAACTTCTGCGTTCCTCCAAAAGGACTGATATAGTCATTCTTGCCGGAGACTTTAGCGCGCGTGTGAGCCGCCTTCCGCTAAGCGAGTACCACCTTGGGGGTAATTTTGGTCTCGGTGGCAGTCGATCAGAAAGTGGAGACAGACTGCTTGCTCTTTGCTCTGATCATCGCATGTTTCTTTCAAACGCTAGTTTTCTGCACTCGAGGAGCTACACTGCTATTTGGTGCACGCCCTCACCAAAGCAATAGTGCTCCCAGCTTGACCTCATAGCAATCAGCTACAGATAGCGCGGAAACGTAACGGACTGCCAGTCGTACTGGTCAACTTATATAGACTCCGATCACGCATTGCTTCATGCTAAGGTTTGCATGCGTTTCGGAGGATCACCTAAGCGCGCCCACTACCGATCGGATGTCGCAAATCCACAAAACACGGCGATTTCGATCAGGTACCAAGCCTCGCTATCAACATTGCTTGGCTTGACCATTGACTGTGACCTCGATTCGCAGTGGGCATAGATCAAAGATGCCTTAGTTTCCGTCAGTCTCGACAATTGTGAAGTTTCCCGTCACCCACCAAAGCACTGAATTTTCCTTGGCTGCTTGTCGCTGATGGACAAATGCCGCTTGATCCCATCGAATTCCAGGCACAGTGAAGAACGCCAACCCCTAGACCGAGAGTTGCGCAGGAGTCTGCAAATGGACCGCAAAGCTTGCTAGTGTGAACGTGCTACGGAGATGGAGGTTGCTAGTCACTCTGGTACTACCAGAAAACTTTTCCATTTCATTCGAGTTTACGAAGGGGTTTGTTCAGGTATAAGTGAAACAGTATGCGAAGAGGATGGCACCTTAATCACTAACCTTCAAGGACGGTTGGAGCGATGGGCCGAACATTGTGCCTGGCAGTTTTATTGGCCTCTAGCTCCATCTGCTACCACTGACGCTCGCACTGATGCCGAGTGGTCTACTCCCACAGATCCTCCCTCTTACCAGGAAATCGAGCAGGAGCTCCACCACACGAAGCAGTAAAAGCCCCCGGCCCTGATAGTCTTCCTCCAGCTCTGTTTAAAGATGGTGGCTCTTCGCTGGTTCGAGAATTCACTGCTTTGTTCTCGAAAGTCTGACCGAATGAGGAAGTACCATCATCTTAGGATGAATCGGTAGTCGTCCCTGTAAAAGGTGCGGCCCTCCGGCAGAAAGAACAACAGGTGGCGGCGACACGAAAATCTTTATTGGCGAGAATTGCTTTCTTTTTATATCAGATATGACCATTTTCTGCGCCCGTTTCTATTCGGCTACTACACTTTCATGCATTTGTCTCCATTTGCCAGTGTCCTTTGATCCTGGGCGTTTCGCCTCCAATCGTTCGGTCGTAATTCGTCCATGGCATTTGCTACAATTGGTTCCCCATGCTGTGTCTTGACGATCAAAAACCAATCGGCCGATGGGTTTCGGTTCAGTGCCTGCTCTTTCTGGCCTATGGACGGTCGTTCGCGTACCGGATTGACGTGACGCTGATTGGTCAGGCGTCTGATGCAAGTCCTCGATCCCCTTAACGTCGCTTACTCGTTTGCGAGCCGTCTCGGGTTTTGATTGGATATTCGGACCACGCTTGTTTGCCAGACGCTTTTCCGAGCCGTTGTCTGTTCGTCCGATCGGTAGCTTGTGTGCGCCACTGGTTGGCGGTGCCGCGAACTGATTGCGATCTCCGATTGTGTTGCCGATTGGTGGAAACCAGTTCGCGCTGTTGGCTGGCGGTTTGGCACGG